>RJWM01005036.1:0-95233 GCA_004363535.1 Dasyprocta punctata | reverse complement strand
TCCACTTAGACCTGCAGGGTGAACTGTGACCTGTGACCTCAGTCTACTTGAAAACAGACCACTCTCATTTGGGAGAAATCCAGAGCTTCCTGGAGCTTGCAGTACAGATCCTCCAGCTCGTACTGCCTCTGTGCCTCCTCCTGCTCACGAGCAAGATACACAGGCCAGAGCAGTTCTCCAGCCACCATAAAGGGCAGCGCTCCAATTTGAGAGTAATGGCTGGGATAGGTGTTATTTGTACCCTGTGTCAAGCAGTGATTGTTCACATCTGGCTGCAAGCTGAATAGAGCTTTAGGTTATTCCAAGCAGTTAAAAAAAAATCGTAGTAAGAAAGAGGAGAGAGGTGATTTTTACTTACTTTGTGTTTTTCCATCAAGCAATGAAGTCAACATATTAATAAAGAAATGTACTCAAATACATTCCCTTTAATAATAAGTGATCATGTGAACATAGACTTGTGCACACCAAGGCTCCAAACTCAAAAGAATTAGCCCAGTTAAATTATAAAAATAGAAAAGATATCCTCACTCTCAAGCTTTTCTGAGAATGGTATTGATTATGATTCAACAAAGAGGTTGCTACACACAGACACACGCATACACATCCATGGTGATTCTGGCTATGGCTCCTCATCTAATTTCTTTACACTGGGAAACAATCACATTTATAAATTTTGTATCTGCATCCAGTTTTCCTTTTTTCTTTCCCTTGATCATTTTATATAACGTAAACAGAGTATGTGTTTAGGGCTCTAATTCTCATACCTGAAGATTAAAATGAGGCCATAAATAAAAACTATGCAAATACTGATAGTCGGTAGACATCCTGGCCACCACTTTTCTTGAAAGGAATCTCCTGAGGTGAAAAGCACACATGGCATTGGCTAAAATACAAATATTTCAGCTCATGAAAGGCTGCAGAGCTGCATAAAAATGTATTGGCATATATATAATTCAGTGTGACAGGAAAATAGAATTTGGGATCATAATTAGAGTGAACTTAAAAAAATCGCTGCATGAAAGGTTACATACAGATTTAAAAAGCTAAAGAAATATATAAAACAGACAGTAGAATTTCAAGTTAAAATATGAAGATCTGTTTTGTGTTTTCCTTTTCCCTGTAATATACCTTTTGCTCTGAAATATACCTCCAAATGTAATTTTAAAAAAAATAGAGTTCATCCTAGATCAACAGATAGTAAAATATGCAAAAAAGTATGAATTTTCCTGTCATTCTTTTAATATTATACAAAGAGATAATGTAAATTAATCAGAAAAAGAGATTATTAAACATATCTTTCTCTAAAATAGCTGTACGATTGCACATTCCAGAAGCAGAGCAGTAGAGAAAAGATTGTTTCTAAGCTGTCAACTTGACAGTTGCCCTTTAGTTGATTTTTTAGCCAGGACTTTGCACAACACATAAGAAAACAGGAGAACAAAGGCTGTGAGTGGTGGTGTTCTGATGTACAAGATTGTTCTAAATAACTGTTTGCCTTGTAGGGCTGCAGGCTTATGCTGAAATATGTAAGATTTCATGAGGGTAGTACACAATTTCCTTTTATTTTGTAAGTTTTTTTTTTTTAATGAGAAATCAGTGCCAAGAATAAGAATTTTACAAGAAAGCACACATTCTTTAAAAAGAGATTATTTCCACATCCAGAGTCTGATATTTCTAGAGCATAATTTGCAGCCAGTATAGCAAAACTCATTTTGTTCTCTGATATTGAAAAGGATGATTTCAATCAAAACAATTAAGGCTCGGGATGACAACTGAAATAGCCTTTTCTCCTCCAGGGCATTTTTTTTTCCATCCTTAGGAGACTTAGCATCAATCATTATATGGTGGTCTCTGCTGCAGAACAAACTGCAGGGAGAATGAAAGTTTTGCAACTTTGTTCTTAAACTTGGGGCTCTGATTGGGGATCCTGAATATTGTGTTTTGCTGCTGTTACATTGGCTGCCCCAGCGGCCCCTGCTTCCTGGTATGAATACCTTCAGGACTTATCAATGAATATGATCCAGGCCTGAAAGTTGTTTAATAACAGATTATGAAAGAAGCATTGCATTCCTAACTCTAGACCTAGAACCTAAAAAGGCCTGGCAGCCTCTGCTTTTGAAAGCTTGGGAGTCCAAAGTGCATACAGTTTTCCTGCCAGAGAGACCACACTTGGGGAAGCAGAGAAGCAGAAACCCCATAACTGAGCCCTGAATGATAGTCCAGAAGCCAAACTGGGAGAAACCACAGAAATCCTAGACCAGGCACCCCAACAAAGTCACTCTGAAGCACATGTCTGAGACATGTGAGTGAAAACGTCATTGGAATAGACACAGTATGACCTGATCATATGCCTCGCTAAAACGTGAGAAATGACAGAGCAATGATAGGTTTAAGCAATTGTTGTAGGCCAGGTTGTTACACAGCTACCCATAGCTGAAATATTTCTATTCCTTTGACTGAGTTTACATTCCCAGAGTTAAACAGAATTTATTTTTCACAGGGAAAGTGCAGAGGGTTCTCTGTAGTTTTGCTGCTCTCTTTCCCCTAGCATTCCCAGTTAGTGCTTAGTCTCCCAGTTCGAGACTCACCGAGGGGACGGCCCAGCGCAGGTTCTGAGGAAAGAGCTCTCCAGTGGCTTCGAATCTTGAACGAGAGAGTTTTTTTTTTTTATTTGAGTGAAGAAAAACAAAACAAACAAAAACAACAACAACAGCAAAAAAAAAAAAGACGACATATATAGTAAAAACAACAAGCAAAAGAGACAAACAAACGACTAGAGTAAATACACAACATTGCAGGTTTACACAACCGGTAGATAGAAGCTTGACAATGGTTGCAATATTGCGCATTGTTATCTTTAAAATGGTTTCTTACATTATCAGATATAGACATGCTAGATTGATCTAATCATATGAGTATTAACTGTTCCTTCTCAATAACGAATACATTCAGCAGTGTTCTTTTTAGTTATCTTACATATACATATATACAGGTTTATATCTTTTCCTCTTCCCTTTGAACGAGAGAGTTTTATATGATAATCTGGAGGAGTGTGCTATTTTTTTCTAAGTAAAAAGGCTTCTTCGTGATTCTTCTTTTATTGTTGACTTTTTGTAAATAGGAACAATTTACTGATCCTAAATTTTCCTGAGATTAGAAGAAAGAAAAAAAAAAGAAAACACACACACACACACACACACACACACACACACTTGAACTCAGCAAAAATCATCCCAGTCCAGAACACTGAATTTCCTTAGCATCCTGTGCACTTCCTGGCTTCAGCATAATCACCTAGATGGTATTTCATGTTTTTCTCATTCACTCACTCATCAAGCTTTCAACCAATTTACAGAGAATTCTGAAATTTATCACAAATACTATTTTTCTACGTGCATCTTATTTTGCCAACCTTTGTCACAGCAAAGGTGATTAACTGAAAGAGCCTTCTCCCTTTCCTATATCCTTGAAGGCCAGTTGAGTTTTGAAAATGCTTGAGAGTCAGGATGTTATTCTGTATTGTGATTATTCTAATGTTTAGTATCAAGCTATTCAGAAAAAAGTACATGAAAAACTGATGAACAGATAGATACCAGGGATGATCAAAATCTGTGGTGAATATTTAAATTTAAAAATGTATAGTGAAAGACGCAATGCCATTAGTCTCCCTCAAATTAGTTTCTATCACTTCAAGCACAATTATCCCATAGCTCTTGATCCTTTCTGAAGCAGTAGTAGCAGTCCTTTTTTGTGAGTGTCTTTGGTAGGTGTGATCAAAAATATGGGAATTCTGCTACCGAGTGCCATCTAGTCAATAAGCAGGATGGATAACAGTGTACCCTCATTCACCTTATTCCCTGGATCTGGTACCCTGCAAAATTCTACCTCTTTGCCGAAGTCAAAATGACCATGAAAGTTACACGTTTTGAATTGATTTAGGATAGTCAGGACAGCATAACTAGGGACACTTAAAAAAGAACTTCCAGAACTACATCAGAAAGTGGCAAGAATAATACGTGTGTTCAAAGCAAAGGGGAACATTTTGGAGGGAATTAATGCCAATGTCTCTTTTATTAAAATAGTTTTTTAATTCATATAAATACCATATATTTGATCACAATGCATGCAAGTAAATGTTTGAATGAATAATACAGAATTAAGCAGTGCATAGAAAGTTTCCATGTGACAATATAATATATATCATATTGAGTACTGATTCAAATTTATTGTTAGAAAATAAAATAGAGGCATATTTGGAAGGTAGAAATAATAATAACTTTGTTTAGAATTTTTCAAAGGTGAAGAATTTCTCTTTTCCCCTCAAGCAAATCATAGTAGCTGAAGTGTTGAATTTAGTTCCCCAAAGTAAAATAGTGACTCAATCACTTGATCTTAAAAGAGAACTGGAAGTTTAGTAGGCTTTAAAATAAAGTGATAAGAAAAAATAAATAAAGTGATAAAAGCAAACAATTTGCCACATGTTGGGGCTGGAATTCTACAGATGCCCAAAGAATTTCTCCCTGCAGGCCCTGCATGAACCCTTTGGAGTCATTCATGTGTCCCCTGAATATCAGAAAGTGAGCAGAGTGAAAGCAGAGGTGGAGGTGCTTGCCCAAATCCAGCACTACCAGAGAGCTTTTACACCTGTCAGTAGGCCCCACTGGATGGCTTCCATGAGGTTAGGATTTCAAATCAAACGCTAGATATAGTGTAAGAGCATGAAGAAAAGTTAATCATGACCACTGATGTGTCTAGTAATTATTATGAAGTGATGAATATATAGCAGGTGAGAAAAAGGAATGGACAAAGAAATTACGAACTTTGTTGTCTTGAAGAGAATCTCACGTATGAATAGAAGATGACAAGAATGCTAGGAGGCAAGACGATCTGCCATATAAGTAGAAAAAGAATGTGGCGGTAGTCACTAGAGTAGATCCTAACCCACTTTGTGCTAAAGATAAACATTGCAAGTATCTCTTGCTCCATACCAAACTACTCTAAAACTTAGTGGGACTAAAGAACACTAAATTGTTTTTGTCTAGTTTTGCAAACTGGGATGAACTTGTCATTGACACAAAGGCAGTAGGGGCAGAGAGCTGGTCTCTTCATATAATGACTCATTCACGTGGCCCACAAGTTGATACCAGCTGACAACCAAAGATCAGGACTGCCATAAGAGCCTGGGTTCTTCATCACAGGCCTCTTCATGAGGTAGGTTTGACCGACCATCCGGGCTGCAGTGATTCTGAATCTTCTCCTTATGCAAAACGTTTTTGGTTGTTCCCAAGACCTACAAAACTTACCTCATCAGAGCACAACTGTAGTCTTGAAGTACAGGTTCTCATCTCTTACCCAAACTGAGGTGAAGAAGAATTCCACCATGTGATCAACGGAGACAAGTTATCTGTCCTTCGTATCCTCAGCACACAAGTTGACTCAGGGACAGGACAATCACAACAGATTCTCTTACTCAAAAACAGGAAGAATGTGAGGCACATAGTCATCACTGGCCCAAAGAAATTCTTAAGTCTTTTAGAGTATGCACAAATGCCAAGTGGAATTAAAAAATTGAGTAAATGTTAAAATTTTAAAATGTGCAGCAAAATACACATTGCCATTAATCTACCTCTAAAATGTTCCCTTTTGTCAAACACCATCCCACCATTCTTGACACCTTCTGAAGCAGTTCTGAGAGTTCCCTTTCATGAATGTCTTTTAAATGTGCTACTGTAGCTATCTGTTCTAGACTGATTCATAATATTGACCTTCCAAGGCCACATTGGTTTTGTGGAAGAGCCAAAATTCACAGGGTACCAGATCTGGTGAATAAGGTGAATGAGAACACACAGTAATGATTTGCAAGCCTGCCTTTCGATCAGATGGCACTGTGCAAAAGGATTCACCGAATTGTTTTTCATATTTGTAAAGACAATCATAAAAGAGGACTTCCAGAACTGCTTCAGAAAGTGACAAGAATAATAGTAGAAGGGTATTTGAAGTGAGAAGGAGTGTTCTGAGGGAGATTAATGACAGTGTCTCTTCCGCTGTAATAGTAAAGGTTTTTACTTAAACATTCACTCTACATTTTGATCATCCCTTGTGATTTCTAAATTAGGCCTCACATCTGCTACCTGAAAGTTTTCCACAAGTGATATTGGAACCACCATCTGAAATGACATTCCTTTTCCACAACAATCATTGACAAAATATTTGCAGATAATTTTTCTCAACTTACTTCCTGTCTATGGAAATTTGAGGGTCTATCAGGCTCTGCTAATTTTGAGGAATCTCTATCCTTTTTAATCTAATTTGACAGCATTTCTGCTGATACAATTACCTTAAAAGCTTTGTAGAATTCCAATTAATCTTTTCATAGTTTATTTTATTGAAAGCGCCTAAACAGAAGTCACAACAAATATCTTTCTAAAGACCCCTTGTCATCTCAGTTGTGGGCCGCTACCTTAAGCTTCTCAGAAGTCCTTTACTTCTAGGTGAGAAACTCTACAAGGATTTTGAAAACTGACATTAACAGAGATGCCAAATTTTATACTCAGCAACCTGATTTGATCTTTGCTCTCAGGCCATTTCTTACTTTGAAAATTATTTGGCCGCTGGAAAAACTGAGAACAAGAAACAGATTTATGTTTGGATGAAGTCAACCCTGGCTGCTTTATATTGATTCTTAATTTGCTTGAGATCCACAGGGTATTAAGCACCTGGTCCACCCTCCAGCTTGCTGCATGTGGGTGTCTCACTCACTTTTCTGCCAGCCCATTCTTTCCAGCACCAACAGTGATTTTCTCCATAGGTCCTTAACATGTGTGTGAAGTTTCCTTGAACGCCTTTGAGGCATTCTCTCTGCCACCTGATCCCAAACTGATCAATTTTGAATGATTCAATTTTTGCTACAATCACACTTGGACTGCAGGTCCCAATTTTCATTCGTATTTCATTTTGCTGCCCTCAAGAAATAGTGAATGAAGCAAGTATGGTTTATCATATCTGACAATCTTGAATAGACGACTGGAATTTTCTGCCTTGCCTAATGTTAGTCTGTGACTCATAGGTGAAGTGGCCTCATGGCAGACAGGTCCATGGTAATGGACAGCAGGAGCCATGAGCTAGTGGCCTTAGTTCTCCCTGCTGACTGAGTTCTTCAGCGATCTTCATGTTGCCTCCCCAAAGGATCATCTTGAACTCAAGGGTTTCAAGGCAATTAAAATTGTCATATGGTGACTCTTTTATAAAAGCACAAAAATAGGAGCTACAAGACTACCTTACAGCACAGTTTCAGAACAAGCACAGCATCCTTTTGCCTCATTAAAGCAAGTCACAAGCCCAATCTACAGTCAGGAATCGGGTGTTGGCACTAGAAGGTGAGATTCTCAGAGGATCAAATCAGTAAACAGCCTAGCACAATAAAATCACATTTCCATCATGACAAGGAGACTCTAAGACAGTGGTTCCTAAAGTGTGGTCCCCAGAGCAGCAGAATCAGCACTGACATAAAAGTTTTCACAAATTTTTGGTCTGACTCTCAGACCTACTGAACAAGAACCTCTGGAGACAAGCTCATAAATCCATATTATCAAACCTTCCAGATGTTTCTGATTTAGAGAAAAAGTTTGAGAATTCATTGGCAAAAAAATCTGAATCAAGTTTGTGCTGTGTAGGGGAAATATTAAAGCATAACCAAAGAGTAACTCTTAATATGAATTAGTTTAATCATGTTCTTATATGGTATTAGTTATAAAAAGATTAGTTTTGCTAACAATGTTTCTGTGACTGTTATTATAAACCATTCTCTGTAATAGAAGTAGCAAGTATGTTTATTAGTCAGCAGAACAATGCTAAATGAAAACATATAAGAAATAATAATATTATCCTTCTTATCTCTCTTTACACACATGTGCACATGTATTTTCTTCACTCTTGTTTTGCTCTTGATTTATAGTCACTTTAATAATATTTTACATTTGAATAATACAATTTTTTTCAAACTTTTGACACATATGGTTGTTTAATCTCCTGGATATGAGTGAGGAGGTAGGTATGCTAAAGAAGGAAGCTAACATACATAAAAAATACTGTCGAGGTGGAGGCATTTTTTGAGGAAAATTATTTTTGATGCAGCCTGAGAATTGCAAATTTAAGAAGTGTATTGAGCTACTAGGAAATTACCAAGTTGTCCAAAGACTTTTGGTAGAGAAAAGATTCCACTTAAGTATTGATCATTCTCTGCTCAGCCCACTGAGGTTAAGCATGTGCTATAATTCTACGCTGCTCTACAATCTTCCAAAAGTATTCAGGTGTTTGCAAAATTAACCTCTCAAAATATTACAAGTGGAAATGTCCTATTGAACTCCATTAATTGATTAAATTCTACATGCCATTAGAGCTGCACTTCTTTGATTGCCAATAAAAATGAATCATGGGAAGTAGCTTGTTAGGGATGAGAAGGTAAAAATAGGATGGATTTGAATCTCATAGGAAGCATAAAAAACTTGCATTGTCAATTTCTGTACAAAAGATCTAAGATCAAACGATATTTGTGGCCTTAGATACATCCTTGGAATACTAATGAGAGCAGTTTCGCAAATCAAAGAGTTCAGCAGATTACATTTTATCTATTTTTTTTTATTCTCTTAATTAGGAGTGCCAGGCACTATTCTGCACCACAGAATCCCCCTATCAATCCTGTGCTGTGAACAATATCCTCTCCATGTTTTACAAAAGGTAAAAGAAAGTCAAACAGCAAATGAGATTTGAACTCAAGCCTGCTTGCTGCAGACAGAATTCCTCCTCTTATCCACAAGGTAAAATGGATTGTTTATCTTGATTTCAGATTCTTCCTTTGAAAATTTAATTACAAGCTGATTATGATGAATTCTGAAACAGTCACAACAGTATGCTCCAAATTTAGCAATCTGAAATTGAAGTAGTGGCTATCATCATAGAGTAGAAAATAATCTCTACGCACAGTTGCTTAATTGTTAAAGGTGTTAGACACATTGTATCTCATTTAACTCACAAAATTCTCAAAAAGGATTTGTTTCAATCTTACCATTTCTGAAAAACAAAACAAAAAACCCCTGAGACCTATAAAGGCTAAGGAACTTAACTCATAGAAAGAGTAGATGTCTCCACCAGAACTATAATGCCAGAATTGAATGTCAAGTCCTATATTCTTCTGAAGCCCCCAAATTTTGAAAGATCAAATAATATATCACAAAAAAGAGAAGCAATGGAGGTTTTAGACAGTTTCCTTGGCTTCGTTTATACAACTGAATGGCAAAATTCCTGAGACATATAACCTTTATAATGTAGTGTGAATTTGAACTTTATTCTAAATAAATTTCAAAGTTATTCTTCTAGTGTACCTCTTATTCTTGCGTTTTTGACCTCTTTTTTTTAAAGTGGGGAACATAGCAGTACAGTTTGAGCAAGAGATCTGGCAAATGACCTGATTATGGGTATTTGCATGCAAACATTCAATTTTTAGGAATATGATCTTTCCCAAATATACACCAGCAGATAAGTTGTTGATAGGAATAACTATGGGGATATGGCATAGTTTTTGTTTCTTACATCATGTAGAATAGCCCTTAAAGATAGGTGACATTTGGTGTTAGCCTACTGATTATGTCTCAGTTTCTAAGAAATCTGTAAATCCCATAGCTCCATTCCATTCCCTCCTCCACTGGACTTCCTGAGAAACTATTAAGTGTAAGAAAACTTACAGCAAAATCATACAAAGGAAGAAAAGAGTGCACACAATTAAAAGCTTGACTATTGGAGAGTGCATACAGCAGAAAAAATGGGTGAGATTTCAGTGATTTGAGTGATAGATAAGTAAAAAATAGTGGGTGAATTTAGAAGAAAGGGCAAATCTTGAGAAGATTCATAGCACACCATGTCAAAGAAAGGGTTGGATCTAAGTTCCCACACTACTTTGTCTCAGTGCTCTGTTTATTGGTACGAGAGAACACAGACTGCTTAATTTTTAGTTGAAGCTAAGAGGAAACTTTAACACCATTTGCCTGTAAATCTGTAATCTCTATGACCTGGGCATTTAGGGCAAAAATTGTTTCCATTGTTTTCCCATTTTATGCATTATTTCAGAACTGTGTGGTCACTACGTAGAACTGTGGATACCAATTTAAACAAGTAGAAAAACAAGAATCTTAAAGCTTGCATTGCCTGCATCTGCTTCTCTCATTTGCAAACCCGAGAATGCGAGGTAACAAGAGCAACTAAATTTAACAACAGTGAATCCTGTGTTTGCTTAAGTGTCCCATTTTAACTAAGAGGCAACTGTGTGTAATCCCTTCAGAGCATCGGATTGCTGGTTGGCAGGCCTCTGCAGCAGGACACCTGCACTCTGGAGACACACAATGCTCCGCAAAACCCGACAGCCTGAACGCCCAGCGTCACATGCTCCTCATCTGATCGAGGACATCAGTTGTTTCTGAGGGCCAGTTGGCAATAGAAAATAAGTGCGACTCTGTAGGGACTTTCTCTGCTTTTCTCTCTGAATCTAACTACTCTCTTTCATACTTTGCCCTGTGTTCTGTGGCTTTGACCAAAGCCTGAGACATTTAACCAACTTATAAATGTTAAATTCAGAGGCATGATGTAGCAGTTCCTGGAAGTATCAAGATAGCTGCATGGATAATCAAAATCAGTTGGTACATTGTGGTCAAGGATAGGGCCTCTCCTGTGGTTTCAAAACAGTGCCTTGTACTGCAGAAATCTTCTCTGTCATTCTCCCAACTCTTAGCCCATGCATGGTGAAATGAATGAATGGCAGAAATACTAAAGAAATTGATAATGAACTGAATGCTAATTTATGCAAATGTGACTAGATCTGGACTTTCATTTTGCTTTTATAATTAACTACTAGGATAACTTCAATAGGTCACTTATTCTTAAGTACTCTATTCTTTCTCTTTCTTTGTCTCCCTTTTCATGTATTATATGAAACCAAATTCTTAGGTAATAGACCTAATTCTGTCTATGAAATAGAGTATTCTTTTTTAACAGCATGTTGAGCAATTGGATCCAAACAGACTTGTGCTCTTTGAAAATATAGAAGTTCTGGCTGAGGCAGGAGGATCGTTGTGAGTTCGAGACCAGCCTGGGCTGCAAAGTGAATTCAAGGCCAACCTGAACTGCATAGTGAGACCCTGTCTCAAAAAACAGGGCTGGGGATTTAGCTCAGTGGCGTAAGCACCTGCCTGGCAGGCACGAGGCTGTGAATTTGATCCCCATCACCGAAATAAATAAATAAATAAATAAATATATAGAGAGAGACAGACAGAGACAGAGACAGAGAAAGACACAGAGACAGAGAGAGATGTTCTTCTGAATAACGATTTACTTCCTCTTCAATTTATTGAACTTCTGGGAAAACATAATAGCACCACATCTATTCTCTGCTCTAGAACTAAACCAAAATTGTAGAAATCAGAAAACTTAAAGAGGAATCTTCAGGATGTTTTAAAGTCTTCAAATGCCAAAGGCCCCGAGATAAGAGTTAGAACAAACAATTGCTATAGCTGGCTAAAGCCAGCAGCCAGTGGTAAACAGGTACTGGGTGGGATCACAGCAAGCCAATCAGTTATGCATTTCACTGATCACTGAGTTTGAGTATTAGAAAAGAAAGCGGGGTTAGTTGTTGTATGCCAGAATTAAATGCATTCCTTTCTGGAAAATTCTCAGTGGTAAAAGAAAAATTCATCAGATGTGAAAAATAGCTCAATTCACACACATGACACCCATGAAGCTCCAGGTTATTTTGCCAGTTCCCAGCACTTGGGGGAGGTTGCTATGTATCCAGCTCAAAACATTACTGTGAACTACTTAAAAAGAAAACCATAGTGCACTGCTTACAAATGAAGTTGTAAGCCCATGTATCCCTGAAACTGTCATATTTTTGTATGTAAAACATGATACTTAAATTAATTTCATTGTTTTGGACTAGTCTTTCATAACTGTGACCCTGTGATCTATATGTTGTATTTTGATTCCTCCTGAAATTATCCATTTCCATCACCTCATCACATGGCATGTGTATTTTTCCATTTCCTTTCTAATCAGTTCCCTAATTTTATTTGTCTTTTTTATTATGGTGCACATCTTAGGTTGAAAACATGAGGAAAAGATGGAGAAATAGCTGTACTGATTGTCTTCATCTTCTAATAGAATATCTAGCTTAAAAAATGTGCCATAAAGACATTCAGGATTTTAAAATGCAATTTAATTTTGATAAAGTTATGTAATAATATCACTAATATGCTGCTGGTGAGAAAAATATGCAGGGAAGATGAAACTGCCTTGAAACTAGATTTAGAGGATTCAATTTCTTCTTATCTGTGTATAGCCTTTAACATTTGATAGTTTTTCAAGTGTGTGGTATGGTGCTAGGCAATCCTGGAGTCACACTAGATTAGCAGTGGTCAGTTTTACTATTCCTCTTTCTACTCCTCCTCCTTTTCTTCTTCCTCTTCTTCCTCTCTTTTTCTTCTTCTTCTTCCTCTTCCTTGTCTTCTTCTTCCTCTTCTTTTTCTTCTTCTTCTCTGTGTTTGTTTGTTTTGAAACATTAGGTCAATTTTCTCTGACAAGAGATATTGGGAAGTGAGAAGGTACAATAGATTTTGTATTAAAACTGTAGCAAAGATGGGGGACTCTCTTCTGTCTTGTCTTCGAGGCCCAATATTATTCTCGTTGTTTTGCTTTAATCTGATTCTTTTTTTTTTTTTTTGGTCTTATTTTATACTCTGTTTTTATTGGTTTTATTATGGTTTTTTTGTTGTTGTTGTTGTTTTGGTTTGGTTTGGTTTGATTTTACTATACCCGTTGGAAAGGTCAACTATTCTGAAAATAACAAGATATACTATAGTAGCTATTGTTTTCATAGTATCTTTCTTGGAAGTTCTGTACCAGTTCTACTGCTTTGTTTTGATTGACTTCATTCTGCTATGTATTGTTGGATTTTACTATCTTTAAAATTAAATAAATAAATAAATAAATACATTCAGCTGATTCCAGTCATTTTATAGGAATAACTGGGAACATTTATGAACAATTTACATCAAGCTAAACTATTATATTTAGTAAGAACATTACCTTAAATATTTTCCATTTAGAGAAAGTCATAAAAGTTTGGGTAGTGTATGATAGAACAGCAAAAATTTTCAGATCATATGCACTGAAATAGCAAGGGAGATGTCATGAATTCCTTGCTTGTCATTTCTTTGGTCCAAAATAAAATTTTATTTTACAGTTTTAAATATGGTATTAGTGCTAAGAGATATTTTCTAAACTCATCTGCTTCTCTATGGCATGAATATTTTAAGAGACATTGGTTTGAAGAAAATTTCTTTAGAAACTCCAGCTACCAGAATAATTGTAGCATAGTTGACTCTACAGTTAATTTTATTTTGGTGTTTTAAATACAGATAGGAAAAAGAAAAAACTTCAAGGTCTACAGTACTTTGTGTTCTGGGTAAAACTTGGTAAACTTGGTATCTGGAATACTAAATAGAATATTTACTACCCATGAATACAGCAAGTCAGTCATGGAAATTCCTGTCTTATTAGCTGTGAAAACTGAAACACAAAGAGAAAATATAATGTATGCAGGGAAGTGGAATGTATTTAGAAGGTCATAAGTAGCATATCTCCTTGCTATAAACACATCACCAAGATGAGGCATAAAAAGCAGACTGATATTCCTGTTTTAAGAGTCTGAGAGATATTTAAACACAGTATTTCATTTCTATTTCTAGGAGCTATGAAAATAACTTTTAGAAGAGATTTTCTCCACAAAACATATGCCAAAAGGTTATAATTAAAATTTCCTCCCTATGGAAATGTGTATAATTTTCTGCCCTTGAAGCTACAGTGCATGCATTTCCAAAAAGAATATATATAATCATATATATATATATATATATATATATATATATAATAAATACTTGTGTGCACACTGACAAAATTGATTTATGTGCCTGAGTGAATTGATGCACTTATTTATTTCTGAATCCTTATTTGAATGTAAATATGTGATATCTGATTATCTTTATTTAGAAATAAAAAAATAAAAAACCTGCAGAAATGGGAAGAGATTGAATTTAAGGATACAAGACAAGTCAGGTCAAATTCTTTTGCTTTTTCAGCTTTATTAGAATAATTTCTTTCTTTCTGTCTTAGAGGCCAAAAAGTATGTGACATATTCCCACCCACTGATTGACTTGGCTATCTTTCCAGCATAATTAATTTCACTGTGTTAAATTAAAGTAGCAATATTTAGTGATTTTGAAATTCTATCACTAGTTTTCATAAATCCAAGATATGAGAAGGTATTGACTGAGTTTATTCTTTTTGCCTTACATATTTGGGTGCCCATCAATAGACAAATCATCCAAGAAAGATGATGGCAAATCTTTGAATGCCCATAACACTCTATGATCCACTAATTATAAGATGAATTTAAAACTAGGCATTCAATACTTTTCTTTTCTTTTTATTTTTTTTAACACTTTTCTTTTAGCAATGTGTTTGTGTAAGTATTTTCAGAGCTGTTTCTTGACAGAAACTTACTTTCCTCTGCAAAGGTCAGGAAACCTGTGTTACAGATGTACTTCACAATCTCCCGTCAGCTCTTTCTGCAGCGGGCACTAGACCAAATCTCATTTTCCTTAGTCCTCCCTCCACACCATCGTGCCTTATCTCTCCTGTCATAAACAGACATGTGCTTGAGTAGTTCATACAATACTGGGTGCCAGTGGTTGTGAACATTTCCCTCACCAAGTTGTATTTTAGAAGAACTGCAGGCTTCTCATGCTGAACATAATGAATTAACACTTTAATGATAGAAAGACACAACACATAATGAGGAAAAGAAAATTTTCAAGAAAGAGCTCTTAGTAAACTAAAAGCTGAAACAAGCAATTAAATGTAAATTAGGTTACTGACACTGTCCGAATTAAGTTTCTGGGAGTACCTTGACTTTGTTTAAGGGACTATAAGGGAAAAAAAAAAAAAAAAATGCTAGGTGGGCAGTTAGAAGACTGGGTAGGAGAAAAGGGCACAGTTCAGTGGTAGATCTTATACATAGCATGAGTGAGGTTTTAAGATTACCTGCAACAAAACAACAGAAAAGAAGCCTAGGGACATTTGAAAAGGTGTGTATATACAAATTCAAATTATAAATTAACTCTAAAATTGGACTTGCCAAGGTGACAATCCCCAAGTGGATTGTAGATACTCACACATCAATTCAGAACTTCCTTTCAACCTTCATCCTTAAGATCTCAGTTTTCTATTATATTGTAGAAACTAATAATATTTGTTGACCAAATATCACTGCTCTTATTCTGGACATTTTCCCAGCTATGTGAATGTCTTTTCATTGAAATATATTCTAAGTCATACTCTCACAGAGAAAATCACCCTCTCTCAGTGATCGCTTAGAGAGAAATGGATATATTTACATTTGAATTTTTGAATAGAGACCATTTACCTTTACTCAAAATGCAACCATAAGTGGAAAAGAATATACAAAGCATACCAAAGCAGAACATTTAAAATTTAAAAAAAAAAAAAAAAAAAAAAACATGCTCCATTCTCTTTGTACAGTTTGCCTTTTATATCCATGGGTTCTGCATCTGTGGAATCAACCAATCATGGAATGCAAACAGTTGAGGGGGAAATTGAGTGAGTATTGAATATGTACAGACATTTCTCTTCTTGTTATCACTTAAACAATGCAGTACAGCAACAACAATTTACAGACCATTTCCATTATTCTAGGTTATGAGTAATCTAGATGTTATTCAAAATGAATGGGAGCATGTGTGTAGGTTATATACAATTCTGCACCATCCTATATAAAGAATCTGAACATCTAGGAATGTTGTTTTCTGAGGGATCCTGGAACTTATTTCCTGTTGTTTTGGAGAATGGACTGTGCTTTCCGTAGAATTTATAGAAAGCAACCCATTATTCTGATCTGATGAACCCCAATTATAAATAAAGGGCACTGAGCCCTTGAGATTATTTACCTAAGTCCACATGGTTATTTCCAAAACTGGGATAGGTGCTCATATCCCCAAACTGTGACTAAGAATTCTTTGTGGCACAGTGTATTATATTTATGTACCTTTAGACTTAGCTCACTTTCTTTGCCTCTTTTGTTTGCCTGTTTGCTTTTGGATTATTTAGGTATTTTCCATTTCTAGCATTTCTTCACTTAATACATTCACGGGTCTTTTTAAAAGTCTAATTTATATTATTGCTAAAAAATGTTTTTGATCCATTGTAGAATAAACAAGCTTAATTCATTTGATTAAAAATCCAAATGAATGTAGTTTAATTGATCACAACAAACCATGGAGTTACAGTCAATTCTGAAGAAAAAAAATCCTATAAAAGCAATTTACTTAAAATGTTCTATATTTGATTTCATTGTTTTATAAGATTGAAGTCAATAGTGACACAGTTATATTTTCATAATTAATTAAAAGCTCCCAGAAGTTGGTGGATTTCTGATGGTGAATCCACTGTAAATGAATGGTACATGTAAGACCTGAGACGTCTAAAGTGATTTTTAAAGAGAGAAAACAGAGGAGAGAGTTGGTGAATGTATTTCTTGTATCTCCAAAACAAAGTTTGAATTAACATCCTCTCACCTGAACAAATTGAAATTTGAGCCTCAAAAAAAGAGAAAAGTTCAAATTATTGAAATTGTTGGGAAACATCAAAATGACATGAGTCGGATTAGATCAGAGACCTAAGCATACCATTACTTTAGATTGCCACTACACCTAATTTATCACTGAGCTTGGTTATTATAATCAGCAAGAGGATGTTCTTGGTTTGGCTTTAAAAATGATAGACTTCCCCGCAATATAGAAATACTAATAGGTATTTGAAAATTAAAAGTGTGGGAAAATAAACTGAAATTTCAAAATGTCAGAAATATATGTTCTGAATGTGTATATATTTATATATATATTACTTTTTATGCTAATACACATGATGCATGATATTCTTCAGATGATATTATAATAACTAAGCTGGTATCAAATTGAGAAAATTCTAGTTCTTGGGTCGAGCAAGTGAATAAGGGATGAGTGCAGGATTCTGAGCTCAGGGATTTGGAGAGCCCCGTTTGGATCTCAGTTCTACATGGTGCATTTCTGTACCTATTACAGCGCATTCTAACCCTTTGTCTCCTCCCTGCATCTTGGAGCTCTATTAATTAACTAACTCACTGGGACACCGTGAAGGTGTAAAGGTCAAGCCTCTTAGAATAAAGGGACTACGATATTTATCATCATTATTAAAAAAATTGATTTCCAAAATACTAACTACCACCTGTAAAATAGACTGAATATTTAAGCACTTTTGGACAATTATTTAATTTAAATTTCAAATTAAGCCATGAAGAAGTATGACAAACCATATATATATATATATATATATATATACTTGGAATTTTATTTTCATGAAGGGATATTGATTTCTAGGGCATATAAAACTAAACACTGCACTATTCATCATGGAAAACTGTCCAGAAATCTGTGCTGGTGGTTGTAACTAACGTGTGCATGTGTATATTCCTGTGTGTAAAGACTATGACAGAAAATCCAAAGGAACAGAACAGATTTACTTAAAATCTCACTACGCTTGGTCCTCTATGGTCCAGTTTCTACCAAGCACAGCACTCTCCATCACCCACTGGGGCCAAGCAATGGCAAGATCCAGGCTCAAGGCTAAGATTGATGCACATGTCAGCCCTGATGTACACAGTCATTGATGATGCTCTATTGGGCTCAGTTTTCTCTCACAGTCATTGATGACATTTATCCAGCACATACTGGGATGGGATGGAACTCAGCTCATACACACTTGGAAACAATATGTCTGCCAGTGCCTTGGCCCAACAGCATTGCTGGGCAGTCTAGGGCTTTTTCTCCTAAAGGGAGCAATACAGAGATGTGCCAACTACACATGAAGACAACACTTTCAAAAGTCCACTGCTCTGAAAACTGCAGACGAGAGCAAAACCGTGCTCTCATCTCATGCTCTCAGGCTTCGTTTTCCATGGAAATAGCTCAGTAAACACTCTCGCATATTTTTCAGCAAATACGTTCCACTCACTGATCTAGAACCTCCAGGATTGTTTCTACTTTTTAAACATTAAATAAAAGTAAATGCAAAGAACAACTTTCTTCCTTTCAAAACTTTCATGGCTAGGATTTCTGCTAATATCTCTAGCCCCATTAATAATGCTGGCTGTAGTCAGCAGAAAAACAGTCACTCCCATTGCTAGAAATGGTAAAATTCAGTTCACTAAGTAGTGCTTTCAAGCCAGGGGCTGTGGCTGCGAGAAGCGGGTCGGGGAGCAGATCAAGGTTATTACTAGAAAGCCAAGCAAGTCCCTCTGTATTCATTCCAACTGCTCTCTGCTGTGAATGGAGACCAAGCTAAGAAAGTTTCGGTACATATTCTAATTTATTTCATTTATCTGGGGGTCAAAAAGACACTCTGTGCTTTTCTTGGAGGATGGTGTTAAATTTATCCTTAAAAGGCAATTTTTAATATACAAAGTGGAGCCTCTTGTTCTGCAGACCTTAGCATATTTTAGGCACAAAATTGTGACAATTTTATGGTTGTGTTTTACCAGGCAATGCAGGGCTAAATTAAGTCTTGCCCAGGGTCCCGACCAGCCAGTGAAGCCTTCAGATGCAGAGGCCTGGCCCCCTTGCTAAAACCAACACTTTTGCTTCTTACCTCTGAGACTCCCTTGCAGAGCCAAAATTCTCTGTAGCTAAATAGCACGTTTACTAGTGCAGGGAGTCTCCATCGATTGCACAGTTCATCTATAGCTATTTGCCCTTCTCTGCTCAAAAATCACCCTATCGGCCTATTTAAGAATTGAATTTTCAAGATTCAAGAAGTGGTGTCTGAATGTAACAACACATCTCTCCCCTCCCTTACCCCAATAAATACAATTTTAGACAACCAAAGCAATCATTACCTGAAAAAGTCTTGTTTCTGGCAGAAAAAAAAATCAATTTAATTATACAAAATGTGCCTTACGTTTTAATTGTTGTTAAGTATAGTGCATTATTGACAGAGTCTCCCTGGATCTCATTTTATGAGCTTTTACATTACTCAGATAACTTGCTGAGGAGAAAGAAAAAAATCCATCATGTTACTTAAAAGAACTGAAGCAGCATTGTGCCCGAGTCATTAGAACCCTTGACTGTACTCATAAGGATGAATGCATCATTTTTCTTGCATGGAACTTTGGTAACAAATAGCACAGCCAAGTCTTTTCCAGCACTGTTATTCTGTTTTAAAAAACACTGACATTTTCTTAAACAGACATAATTTACAATTTTAAGGAGCACAACAGTGCCTTGGTGTTTGAGGGCCAGAAAGCAAACAACACTCCTTTCAGTTCAGGTTTTTTAAAAGGGGAGTCTCGTGCTTTGTGAGTTCACTATAGCTTAAGGCCAGTGAGGCAGCGCAGAGGGAGAAGAGAGCACCAGTGCAGCATGTGAAAGTCATGACTAACGCGTCACGTTACACTGAGGGTCAGAGCAAGAGAGGAGAGAGAGCAGGCGCGCAGAGCCAGGCCCCACACAACGGCTGGGGAGGAATCGCAGCCCTGTTGTTCCCTTGCCCAGACACAAGTGGCCCTAGAGTTCTTTCTTTCTACCAGCTGCCAAGGGAGGCAGCAGTCTCAGTCTCCTGGATGCTTCTGAACTCCTTCCAACAGGCGCTTCTGTAAATTTCACACAAAGACAGCCTGGCCGGTGTCCCTGGGTCTGGATCAATATCTGCAGCAATGTTCGATTTCCAGTGGGGTCAGCTCAGCCCAAGCAGATAAATGGAAGTCTGCTTAGGATGGCGCAGGGCTGAATCTGGACGAGACCTCAGAGACCGAGGTCGTGGGCAAAGATTAAAACTCCCAAGGTGTTATTTGTTTTGTTGTTAGTGCATTTACAGCACATAATGTTCACATCCTTTGTGTCCAGTTGGTACATGCACGTAACACGGCTGAATTGCTTTTTCATCCCCTTCCCTCCCTTTGTTAATTCTCTTTCCATTTGATTTTTCTTGCTGCATCCTAGCATCTACTTTTTATTTTGCTCCTTATTTATAATTCATTATCTCTAAGACCACCCATATGTTTCTCCACTACTATGAAGTTTCTCTTCCTGTGTTACCCAAAAATACTTGATCAAATAACTTGATCATACTTGGGGAAAATGATGTCCAAAAAGGGGTGTGTGTGTGTGTGTGTGTGTGTGTGCCCGCAGCCATATGCCCCACAATGGCATTTCATTTCAGCCAGCCAGGGACAGCATATAGAGTGGCAGTAGTCCCACAAAACTTTAATAGAACTAAAAAAATTTCGAGCACCTAATGATGTTGGGGCCACTGAGACATGGTAGTTATACTATGTAACTCATGCATTTATGGTAAAACTGGTGGAAACAAACTCTCTGTACTACCAGTTGTATAAAAATGTAACACATACAATTATGTACAATATTAATTCTTAATAATAATAGTTAAACAATATGTAACTGGCTTGTGTATTTACTGTATTAGAGTTTATGTCATTGCTTCAGAGTGTACTCTCTCTTTTCATTAAAAAGTTGTTTGAAACACGTGGTGTGTGAAGCCAGCAGCCTTACACACCTCCTGCTCACCCTGTCTCTTGATGCCATCATTTTCCCTTGTGCTTGATTTAAACTCATGTTGTTTTGCTTATCATAATTCTCGTAATAAAGGGTTATACCATAGATATGTGAATAAAGTATATACTGTAAAACCTAGGTGTGTACTAGGCTACAGAGTCTACTTTGAGTAAGGCTACTCTGTCAGGTTTGCACAGTGACAAAATTGCCTAACAATGCGTTTCTCAGAATATGACTGGAATATATCCCCATTGTTAAGCCACAGGTGACTGTACTTGTGTGTCCTTCTTATACAAACTCTATGTATAAATATTATATATGCCTACATGCATGCATATACAGAAAAGGAGATAGATAGATATATATATACACAAACACATATATATTATCCTATATCGCATGTCTTTATGAGAACAATTTTGCTTTTCTTCCTGATACACATACCTGTATATGCTATCTAACTAAAAACATCCAGATCAACAAAAGTTCGGAATTCTAAAGGATATTATCCTGATACAGAAGTAGCCAGTCACTTCATATACTACAATGTTGCAGACATTTTTCAAATGACTGAGCACAGTGTCAGTTCCTCTGAATAGTTGCACAAAACCTTTTAAATGTATTAGGCCCAAAAGCAACTATAAATTATTGAACAAGTTAAGGCAAACAGGCACAGTGTTGAATGAAGAAGAAAGTGACTACACCTTTGGGATAAAAGTTAGAGAAGATTCTGTGTTTTGGAGGAGGCATCTGTTTGGGGCTTGGAAAGACTAGAGAAAACAGTGTATCAGGCAGACAAGGCAAAAAAATCACTCCAGGCAGAAAGATGGGCTGCTGGGAAGACACAGGGAAATGCTACCCTGTGATGCCTACTTTACTTGGGTAGACTGTTAAAGGGCAGAGCCCTGAGGAGTGGAAAATGAAGTGAGACAGGCAGAGAGAAAACAGAATGTCATGATGTGCCCAGTGTACTAGTTAAGCAATTTGGTTTTTAATCTTAAATAGTGTTACTCAAAGTGTTTCTGTGGAAACTAGTGCTATAGATATCTAATAGGTAAAACTCTGCGATCAAATACATTAAAATAATTCTGGACTGAGTGAGTTTCTCCACTAGAGGCTTTCCCAGGGGCACTGGTACTCCAAAGGAGTGCATTGGAAGACTGTAAGAGGGGATTTCACTGCATATTTCCTGAGACATTGGGTCATTCGTTTATTTGCTAACATTTCCCTCTAGATCCCCATCCCTTAGGAAACAATGATGTAAATACTGGAGAGTAGCAATATGTCTTAAGTAATGGAGCAAGACAGACCTTATCAGTTTTGTATTTTGACATTTTTGACATTATCCTCTGGTGACTGTGAAAAGGACTAAGTCCAACAACAAGGGAACTAATTAAGAGGTTAGCAATTGAGAATAAGGCCTTCAGCTAAGGCAACAGGAATGGAAGTAGAAAGGAAATAACAAGTTCAGGAAATAATAAGCTATAGAATCAGCTTTGCCCAGTATCCCCATATCATATATATTTCTTTAGGTATGAATTTTGGGTCACATGAGTTGAAACTTTAAAGACCATAATGTGCCCCTAATGGGTCCTAAATATGAGTGATAAAATTTCCTCATTGTTAATTTGTGCTTTGTAAACTTTTCTCCTTGAAAAATTGGATTTTTAGCCAAGAAATTCTGTTCTTTATCATTCCCTCAAAAGTAAAGTGAGTGAAAGGCAGTAAAAGTCATCCCAATTGCATCAGAGGGACCAATAAGCCAAGATGAAGACCAGAGTCCATTCAGGATTCCCCTGGGGACTCAGATCACATAGGTCAAGATCACAATGTCCCAGAGCTCAGCTGATGTCTTAGTTACTTTTCACTCCTTGCCAAGACAAAATACCTGACAACCAAAATTAGGGAAGGAAAGGTCTATTTCTTACAGTTTCTCGGGAGTTTCAGTCCACACTTAGTTGGCTCCAAGGCAACCAACTAAGACAGCGTGGCGTGGCGGGGCCACCATTCATGGTGGCCACCAAAAAGCAAGGCACGCTGGTGAGAGAAAGAGGGCAGAGGCACGGAAGTGAGCAAGAGGAAGACCCGTCTCCTTTACACTGTGTCTCAGCTCCATCCCTGGGCGGGTGCAGCACTCACATCACCAATCCCAGCTCTAGACAACAAACCAAACACAAGCTCCAGACTCAGTCCCATCAAAGGTATATGAGGACTCTGGGGCACACAGTATCACCCAATACAGCTGAGAAGCCTTCTCCTGCAAACAGAATGACCAGGAGCTACCAATTCAGAGGGAATTGGACTGAAAGAAGGAAGGGGAAACATAATGTGAAACCAGAAGTAGCCACACTGAGTCACAAAGAAGGAAAACAATCAGACCCACTTCTCTGGGGCAAGAGATGAAAAGTAGAAAACATATCACAGATTCCCTTAGCAACATCCTAGAAAAGGTGTCAGTCTTCCATCAAATCATATAAATTCCAAACATCTCCCCACATATCCAATATCAATAAAATTCATCCTGTTACCAAAAACAAGGAGAGCCTTGAGTACAAGTTTGTAAGAGGCTGGGTCTGGGGAACAAAAACCTAGCAGTATATTTTAGGAATGCCCATGAAATCAACCTAAGCAAACGATGCTTATTCCTGCAAATATTTGCTTTCCGTATCAAGAGCAGTTTTTTTCTATTTTTAGCCAAAAATATGATCTAATGGAAATCTAAAACCTTTCAAAATAGTCCAATATTTAGAAAATCTGTACCTATTATTTATCCCAATATGTAGGTTCAGTGGCAACCTTCATAAATACATTGCAGGTTGGTCTGCACCAAGTTGCAGTTAGAAAAGGTAGCCTGAGAAGCAGACAGTGCACATCAAGTATTTTGCTGTTTTCTTCAGGGATTTCTACTTTGCCCTGCTGCTGCCTAGCTGGGTCTGTTTGATCTGAGGGCTGCATGGACACTTGAGACGCATCTCACTTTCTTGCTCTCCATCTATCTCCTGCCTGTAAAGATTATGGGGAATTTAAATTTAAATGAGAATTTTAAAAGTGGCTCAAGCTGGTCAGAGCCAGTTTTTCATGGAAATGTCTGTACTGAATAAGTTTGTGGATCAAAGTCACAGACTATGTTCCACAGGAGCTTTTGAAAACTATTTAGAATAAAACAAGTGCAGGAAAAATCCTCCTTGTGCCAGACTGCAGGCTGCTACTAAAATTCACATTAAGGCAAAGCTATAAAGCTTCAAGTTAGCCCAAATACAGGGCCAAGAACTGTAGCCTTTTTCTGAATTTTTTAATCCTTTCCTTCCCAAGAGGAATGAGGCCACCAACCAAAAAAGTTACACCTGCTACAGCAACTGCCTTTAAAGGCCAGTGTACGCAGCTAGTGTCTATAGAAGCTAGATAGTGGAACTACTGGGTATGAAGAATGCTGGGGTGGAGATGAGATTGAGCTTGAAGAAAATGCTACACAACTAAGTTTCATATTTGTCTGCAGGGGCACCACCATATAATGCATCCATAACATTCCATAAATTTTAAGAAAGTGTTTAACTAAGAGCTTCTGCTACTATTTTTGCCTTGCCTTTATTTGTCAAGGTTTGCAAGGTTTCCACAACCACAGTAACCTAGGTAATCTTCAGTCATTTGGATATTAGAGAATCAAGGAAGGTAATAGGAAATGCTTCTTCTTGGTGCCTTACAGAGACCCCCATCTTTCAATGATGCTTCCCAGGTTAGATGCAGACTAAAAAGGTCCAATATGTTCTTCTCTATCACGATGCACGTTTTGACATATACAGTTAGAAACTAGTTCTATAATGTAGTTTTGTGACAGGAATCATGTCCCTGAAATGCAGAAGTCTGCTTAGTTTCTATGTGATATTTTCCCTTTTCAGGGCAAAAGAGCAGGACCAGAATTGTGATCTTAAGAGGCAAAGAGAAAACTTCAGATCAGAGGTTTCTTCTCAGCAGGAAACTGCTCAATTCCTTGGGAAGGAGTGCATGAGACCAGACCAGGCTTGGAAGCTGTAACTCAAGTGCTCAACCCTGCCCATTTCCTTGGGCAACCACCTGGCAGCTTTGCTACTGCAGACCTCTCCACAATCACCCATCTGCCCTCACTAAAGTATTTTCCTATTTCTACTGCATTCTTCTCTGCTTATTTTAATGTCCATGGTGGCAGCTTGCAATGATGCTTAGCTTTCTGCTTGGGCTATCTAAATTAACTCCCTGGGTACATATCATCATCATCATCATCATCATCATCATTTTATTACTGCTTTGATTACAAAGACACATTGAAATGGCCTATATCCCTAAATTACATTATTTTTAATGTGTAATTTTTAAGGAAGCACATTACAGTGCTAGGATTCTGATTGCATTTAATTTCTTCTCACAACCTTTATACAGATTGTCAATAAAATAGTCAACTACCCTAAATTTTGAGAGAATTTGTATAACTGACATAATGTCAAGCATTTTGCCTACATTATGTCCCTTAATCCTTAATATATCAACTTCATGAATGAATGAGAAATCTGAAGGCATCCATTCAATATTACTCAACTTGAGTCAATAGTCAAACCAGGATTCAGAATTGGCCAGGGACTGTGCCAAATATTATCAACAGGAAACAGAGTCTACTTTGAGTTTGGATACAGAGTAAGGTTCACCATGAAACAGATTTTCAACATGGAAGATACTTGATGGCTAGTGAAAATGTGATTTGCACACGTGCTGTGAATAGCATCATCATAGAGCCTGTCAACAATGCAAATTCTTGGGTCTGTCTTGGGCCTCCAGATTCCTGCTTCACTATCTTCTGCAGTTCTCAGTCTGGACCTTGGACACATGAGAGTTCAAGGAGCTATTTAGTGGGATTTGTGAATCCCAAGGAGCACCAAGCAGTTCCAGTAGTACATATATGTCTTAGAGAAATCAATTTTTTAAGTGTCAAAATACTTTTGAGCCATTTCATTGCATACTTGCATGACAATAATTCTGAATTCAAGTTAGATACTTTACTGTTATTTTATATATTTTCTCAAGTTCCAGAATACAAAGACTCATAGCTTTTTAAATTTAAAATGTATCTACATGGCTTAAAACACGGAGAAAACGAATATATTTCAAATTTCCACCTCCTTAGCATCTCCTTGACAACATTGTTAGTCAGCAAGTAGTCATTTTGTATGTTCAGGGATTACTACTGAGACCCATATTTCTCACCAGGCAGTTTATTCTTTCCTTTTTCCAGGGAATCTACCTTTCAAGTATTATCTCAATGTTGTGCTTACTTGTTCTTTAATGAGATTTAGAACACAGTATTTCAAAATGTGGCTTCTTGACATTATGAAAAGGAAGATCTCTGAGCTTCTCCTGCCCATCTTCCTTGGAATGGGTCAACAACAACAACAACAACAACAAAAGCAGCGTTTTCTGACTTTTCCAAGAAACAGTTTATAAAACTTCATTTGTGGGATACTCCTACTAAGCTTCAGGACAACGGCATCTTTATCTCTGAAAACAGATGAATAAAGAGAAGAATTAACAATTGGCTTTACTTATTCCCCTTCCACATTTATTTCTATTAGATTATACCCCTTTTGTATAACCATATTTCTCTTCAACTATTCACTCTATAAAATATCCTAAGGCACAAAAACTTTATAGTATGTCTTCATTCATCTTATTCACTAGATCTGGAAACTTGCAACCCCTGGCTCTTCCTCAGTTTCCAATGGCCATGAAAGGGGAACAATTTGAATCTGCTCAGGACACAGAAGAAGCCACAACACTGCAACTAAAGACACTCATGAAGGCGGAATTCCATGATTACCTTAGAAGGTGGAAAGAACCAAGAGATAAGTGTGTTCCAATTGAAGAGAAGTTTGGGGAGAGGGATCATGGCAATTTATTTTACTGTAGTACTTTTTAAATTTAAATATTCACTGTATTATTGATCCTACCTCACACATTTGTGACTCTACATTTGACTTTGTGTAGTATTTTAAAACTGTGATAATTCATTTCATTTTATGTTGTTTTGATTTATTAGCTTTCGCTAAACTTTGAATTGCCTAAGAAAGAAAAATATAAATGCAATGACTTCTGTCAACGTATTTTTCTTAATAGTTTCCATTGACTATATTATCAATGCCCATTATGCAAAAAAATAAAGAGAGTAATCTACTCTAGAACTTTTTAAGAATGAAACAATTTATGAACCTGTTCACATCTTTAGCACCAAGAGAGTTGCTGATTCTCTCTTTATCATGATTGCTATATCTGGTTCAATCTAAAGACCATTCTCTTGTGAAAAAAGTAATTACAAACTCAAGTTTTTCCCAAGTCGTTTGTTAATTTGCTTTAACACATCCTTAGCTACTTCTACTGTGTTGTAGACATACATCGCAGAGTGCTTTCCCTTATCCATAAAGTTTGTGCACATCTCTTGATTTTTTAATTCTGGTTGTTGTTCATGCTGCTCTGAGCCACAACTCCTTAACTATCCTTGGCCACGGATCTTTCTATATCTGGTAGCTCAGTTCTGAAGAACCGCTTCACCTAACTAAGGTAAAATTGTAATTGGAGGGGTATAATTTAAGCTGAAAGTAAGCGGAATATCCTAGATCTATTCACTTCAGTTGCTAAATAGATCTTCAACATTCTCTTACAAACACATAAAGTCATTAGATCTGATATGGAAGCAATTTTATTTTTCAGCCATTATTTTATACTGGTTAATGGCACAATGTACCCAGTTATCCAAAGCAGAGACCAAGAGGATTTTATTAGACTCATTTCTCCTTTGAGGCTGTACAGGCAATCATTCAGCAGATCCTTCCAGTTACCTCTCAGCATCTCTCTCTCACATCCCATTCTTCCTCTCCCTTTTCACTGCCACTGGCTTAGTTTAAGGGTGCAACACTCTCTTTCCTTAGAATTACAGTTATTCCTTTGATGATATGTCCAATTTTAATGAAGCCCTGTATAAACTTTTCTCTACATTATCCCGTTAATAATCTTCCTAAAATATACGTTACATATGATCCATTGCTCAAATCCATATACACTCTCATTGAATGTAAGAGACAATACATGATCTTAGCATGGCCTGTCCGATCTTACTACTCTCAATTTCTCAACCTTGAGACTATACCCACTCCATTTTGAGCCCCGTGCTTTATCTTTGCCTTGAATTCCCATCCATCTGACATCTATATAGACAAAATTTCTTCACCTTCTTCAAAAAGAAATTCTCATTTTCTTTTAAAGGTTTTTATTATTTCACAATTTGAAGTTGTTACTTGTTCCTCGGAGTCACAGGTGGGCCATGAACGTACCTCTATTTGCTACTTATTAAACTCTCTGGTAAGCATTTGTTTATAAATTCATTTCCTGGGATAGGCTGTGAAATAGTTTGATGAAGAATGAAGACTTATTCACATCTTAATCTACCCCCCACGCCCATGGTGCCAGTATAGGAGACAGAATAATGATCTCCTGTCCAAAGTAACTATATTTTAAATCCTACAACACAGAAATATGTTGTAACGTACAACAAAAAGGAATTAGAGTTGCTGGTGGAGTTAAGATTGCTAATTACCTGATTTTAAGAAAAGAGAGATTGTCTTGAATGATAGACCGAAGATAATCACAGTAGTCCTTAAACCGAAAAGAAGCAGAAGCAAAGGTCAGAGTGATGCAGCTTGGGAAAGGTCTCAGCCTGCTCTTGCCGGCTTAGCAGACAAAGGAAGGAGCAAGAAGCTCAGGAAAACTAGTAAATTCTAGAAAAATCAAGGACACGGGATCTTCCTCCAAAATCTCGAGGAAGGTAAGCAGCCCTGCAGATAGTTTGATGTTTGGCAGTGAGACCTGGAATGGACTTCTGACCTCTGGAAGTACAACATAAAACATTTGTGTTTTTTTAAGCCACTAAGATTATTGTATTTTGTTACAGTAGCCATAAGACACTATGGCAACACAAGCTTTATGAATCAGTTGGTAAATGGGTTTGATTTTTTTAGTCTAACTTGGTTAATTTTCAGGCCCGTCAAAGCATACAATTGGGAAAAAAATTTAAGGACTGAAAAACTATTCATATATTGAATTTATACATATAAGTTACTAAGTTATATAAGGAAAATCAAGTATTTTTAGGTAGATAGATTTCACATCAAACCTGTGGGGTTTTTTTTGGTACATCTTGTTGCCATTTTTCTTTATTTCCTTAGAATTGTGTAAAATTATAAAAGAAAATATGCATTCCATGGTTTGAATTCCACTCAAGGAAAGTATCCTCTATATGAAAGTGCATTTCAGGAAGAAATAGTTATATCCACTTCCCAGGGATGCTGAGAGTTCTTGGCTCCTCCAGTTACCCTCCTTTTTAATCTCACTTCCCCAGTGGGGGACACTTCTTGTAAGAGGAGTGCTAAGTGGGCATGGTATTCCGAAGTTTGTAGGGAAGAAAGTGTTTGTTTTCCTTGAGGCAAAGGACTTAATTTGTCATTTAGTTTTGCACTAACTTCATGGATTTAAGGCCTGGGGTGGGCAAAAGAGAAAGTGACTACATTCAGTGAAATGGACAAATAATACCAGAATAGGAAATTCTGTTAAAATGTTGGATGTACTCCCCAAGGCAAGTAATGCTATAATGATCATAATATACTACCTCTCTCATATTGCTAGGAAGTATAAAACACAGCAACATACCTACCTTTAATTAGCTGTATTTAGTATTTTTATGGCCACTGAACGTAGTACTTAGATTACCATATATTAGCATATAATTTGCATACATACCTCAAGGTATTTGGTTTTATTGCTATTACCTTTTGTGGCCCTATTTCAGTAATGACTCTGATGGAATACAAAGAAAAGATTTCTAACTCAATTCTCTTTACAATCTTGGGAGTTTTATAAGGGAAAGTCCCGTGTTAAAATACAAAATTCTTGTCCCCAAAATGGCTGTCCCTTCGTAATGTGAGCAATTGGCTCAGGTGCTTATCTGCAAAACATTTTACGCCTAAATGAAAGCATTTTCTTTCATTTTGAGCTCAATAAAGACATATCTTATAAGTAAGTATTTGGGTATAAATTGCTTCATCTTTGCTTAAAAGAAAGTTGCACACACAATTTAATGACTCTTACCAGTCTATCACCAGCTAAAGGCCGAGAGAAAGAAAAATAACAGCTGCAGCTAGAGAATTTAGAGAAAAGTCAGAGGTCAACGCCTGCATCTGCATTCATGGGGAGACGGAGAGGAAAAATAAAGGGGCCCTCTTTGTTGCAAGTCAGCACTATTTTAGAAAGTGCAGATACTGACTTAATTACCAGTGTTCCCTTTTGCTCTGGGGTGCCATGGTGGGCTATAAATCGATACCTAAGGTCACATTGCTAAAAGCGTGAAAAAACTCACTCATTCTAGCATTTGGGAGCATTGTTTTCGGCTTCTTCCTCCAGAATTCCCAGTGTTCAATATGAAATAGAGACAGGACCAAAGTCATTACTGAGGGAATGAGGCTCCCGTGACACAGGCCTTTTGAACTCCCTGTCACTCGTCATCGGGGTTGAAACTCTCACCACTCCTTGTTGGTTGTAGCTGATTAGTTTATATTCATCTTTACATCCAATTTGAATGTCTAATTGCATAAGTAAATTTTACTGTGAATTATGTGCCAGTTGGGAAGGAGAGCTAACTTTTGGGAGGTTTTGTTTTGGGAGGGCAGTTTATAATTAAAAAATCTTTTCAATGCATTTGGGACTGCTTATAGAATTTTTTAGTCAATTTTCTGTTGAGAACATGAATATAATATAGGTATCTGTTTTGATAAAGTAAGGGAACATTGGCTGTATTTGTTAAAATGGGTCACTAATCTTTTTACTGGAAATTATCTTTGTATAGCTAGAGATACTATAATACCTGAAAAAGGTGCTATGCAAAGTCAATGGTCATTCCCAGGTAAAACAGTCTTAACAACTCATTTTGATTGTCTAAAGAGTCAAAAAGCATTTCTAATTTGCTTGCATAAAAGGTACTGCAGCTGAGATACCACCAAGGTGCAGTTCAAAGGGTAATCTGCTCATATCTGCAAAGGAAGGCAACATCAGGATTTCCCCTTTCCTGTAACTATTGCTGCCATCACTGATCAGATCAATCATACAGCAGGGCAATGTGGTTGTTAAGACAAATGAAATAACTGCATTGATTTTGCCAGGGGCAAAATGAACCACATAATAGATGTAACATTTTTAAGCATTGAAGTCTTAGGGCTTGGTCTATGCATTTAAAAGTATCTCTAATGATTTAATTCTCAATGGGCATTGCATGCCATTAAGTAGACTTCTGAAGTAGAGAAGGTACAAATTATAGATGTATGAAAATAATACCTGCAAGACATTCTTTTTCCTTTCTCCTTTTCTTCACAATTAAAAACAAATTTTAAAGAGAGATTTTTTTTTCCTGAGCTACTTAATTTGGTCCAATTATCCATTTTACTTGTGTCATCTAAGTTGGTTTTATGAAAAGCACTCCATGGTATGTATAAATATTACCTGGACATTATTTCACTGACTCATGGCATTTTGAGGAGGAATGTCCCTTAAGAGTCATCGAGTCTAACTAGAGGCCATCTCATGTTGCTGCAAGGGCTCAGTTGAAAAGAATACTGCAATCCAGCAACTAATTTGTTTGCAGGGAAATTTTCCAATAATTAAGAGGCACTACTCAATACTTTGCTTTAGGATGGCAAGTGTTTATTTATTTCATTATCTCTGCAAAGTGTCCCACAGATAATGCTAAATATGCTCCCTTTTCCAGAGTGGACAAAAGGAAATTTAGCTTAAATAGACTGGTAGCAACTGGTATTTTCCCAGACCCCACCTTTGGAGAAATGCGAAGTTGAGCTTCATTTTCTAGTCTCTTAGGAAAATGGGAAAGAGTTGGAAGCGGCTGTTCAGTTATGAACTCTCCAGTACGAACACACATATTATTATAACCATCCAGCTTACAAAACACGAGTCATAATTGAAGGTAGTGTGTACCCTAACTACAGAGGGCAGTCTGCCCTGGCATCAAGCTGCCCGCCTTGCCTTCAGGGATCCATCAAGCTTATGCACATTCCATCAGCCTGAGCCTGCCAGCATATAATGTCTCTCTAGGGCTTCACCATTACCCGATTTGAATGCTGAGAAGATGCTCATAATTGCTTATTATGACATTAGACAAGAGAATTCAAGTCCCATTTGATTGTAATGAGTTTGTGGAGGCTCTGCCTTTTGTGGGTCCAATCACAGACAGAATTGAACTTGAGCCGCGTTTGTGGAAATGGAATTACACTCACAGAGTTGAGTGCAAGGCTTGGACCTTAAGCATGTAAAATCTCTTCTTATTACTTTTGGCAGTCTGTTGATGGAAACAAAAGTAACATCAATTATAAGATCTTTCACCAGGAAAACTCAAAAACTTCTTTCCAAACTAATATTTTCTCATGTTACTATTGTACGAATTCAGAATTATTATCTCCACATTACAGATAAGCAAATTAAATGGCAAATATATGTGTGTGTGTTGTGTGTGTATGTGTTCGTGTGTTTTTAGAATGAGGGACAGAAAAAGTGATGAAAAAGTGACGGAATCAGCTAGATTTACCTATAGAACAAAACAATAAAAAGGTGAAAATATGTCCATCATATCCAGCTATGTGCCTTGAAAAACCACCCATTTAGAATTAGGTGAAACATCTCCATGCCAATTTGATTATGGAAAGTGTTTTAAGATTTTTAAAGATTACCAGAAAGCCTCTATTCTGTTTTTATGGAGTAGAAAGTCAAAAATAAATAAATAAATAAATAAATAAATAAATAAAAGCCTTTTCTGATAACGCAGGACATGGCCACAACAAAAAAAGGGGCAAAAAGAGGGACAGGACTGCATCTGATTTCTAAGAGGGGAAAGGAGCACCCATTTGACGGGCCTGGGAATTGGCGGTTCTGTGCTTTGTGGAAGCAACCGTAGTTCCATTTATTCACAGTGGTAACCAGATGGCTGAAGGAGGGAAACAAAGATGAATTGGATCCTAATGGAAAGCACACTGAGACCCCAGGGCTCTCATTCAAAGCTGAAGCTGAAACTGGCCAGAATGTGAGCACACAAAGGCTAAGTGTTACAGGGAAACCACTCACGGCACACAGGTGCCTTCGCTACCATACAATAAGCAGGCGAACAGCATATTAATTGTGTGCCCAGTACAGAGCTTTTTCCCTTATAAATTAAAAAAAAATGCTGCTGTGGCCATTCTGAAAACAACACAACTCCCCTTCGTCTCAAGTCTAGTCATTAAATAAATATTGCTGGAATAGAAAAGCTTGAGTTATGGCTCTCTTTTGAAGGAACCCCTGATAAGAATTTTAAAAATAATATGCAATATTTGTTTATCTAACTGACAGACTTCAGCAGGTCATTTCACTTGTATATGGAGACATTAGATGGAAAAGCAATGGACTAGAAATGAAATAAAGTTCTATGTTTTTCGTTTGTTTATTTTTTAATCTTCACCAATTAACTGAATGGTCTCAGGCAGTCTGTTCAATCTCTTAATTTGGTTCAATTCAAACATGTATGAAGCACACTACTCTCCTGTTGAACAAATTGTTTACTGGTGTGCTACATGTTCCATGCAGCTGGGCTACCTAGGATGCTAGGTACATTACAAAGTGATTTATCTAGAAGCTTCTTATTTTAAAAACTGATTTAAAACAACCAACATCAAATCAATAGTGTGCTGAGAACTTACAATCTCTTAGTAAGATAGGGAGATAAAATGCTAGAAATGGAAGATGAATAAATGGATCTGCCAGATAGGAGTTCAAAATACGACAAGGGAACTATTCACTCGCAACAAATCACATAGCACAATACCTAAAACATTGACTTTGCAGGATTGTTATGCTGGGAAAGGCCAGAACTATACTCTGGTCTCTGCCTGTCAATCATGGAGATCTACAAGTCAATAAACAACTCTAAATATCAGTTTCCTCACCAGCACAGTAAGAACAATTGCAGTAGCTAGATCATAGGGTTGCTACAAGGCTTAAATCCCATAATTCATATAAAGTAATTAGTGCTGCATATGACAGATGTGAATCAATACAGAAGTAATGATATGAATTATCAATTATCATTGAATCAAACAGATGAACGTACAGTGTTAAAACACAAAGAGGAATACATACAGTGTTATTTAATAATAATATAAAGGAATTTACATATTTTGTTGCTGTAAATGAGATAATAAGATCTGTTACGGTCTGTGTTGCATTCCTGATCCCAAATTCATATGCTAGAGCCCTGATCCACAGGATTTCAGAGTGTAACTGTACTTAGGGACAGGGCCCTTAAAGAAATGTTTAAAGTTCAATAAGATTGTCAGACTGGGCTCTAATTCAATCCAACTGATAACATTTTGAGAAAAAGGAATTAGGATTCCAAGAGATCTCTGGCATGCGGCTGTGTGGAGAAAAGACCATGAGATGCCACACTGCAAGACATCAGACCTGCTGACACTTTAATCTCGGATGTTCGGCCCACCATCCTGTGAGAGATAGATGTCTGTTGTTTAAGCCAACTCTCTCACATTTTGTTGTGGAGACCCTGGCAAAGTCATGCGAAAACACGTATGGCAAAGAAGAAAAATAGCTGCTCAAACAACAGTGATTAAAAGGATACATATGTTTCTGAGCACATGCAGTTTTTAAAATAAACACAAATAAGAAATGTACATAGTAAAGAAATACTTAAATAATTAAAGAATATGAAATAAAAAGTAAATTTCTTCTATTTGAAGTACATAGGCATTATTATCAATAAATTTATGGGTAAAATATACACAGCAAGGATGCATGTTAATTGATATATAGGTAACCAATGATTCTTATACCCTCAAGTGTGCCCCACAGTAAATTTAGGGTCCTTATTTTTTCATATACCTAAGAGGAATATCCATAATCATCTTAGATGCCTGAGGTGGCAGAAGCAGGCCCTTCTCATTAGTTTTTCAAATGGAACATGTGATCCCACATCCAACACCACTTCTCGTGCAGTAGGAACTCAATAAATGTCTGTTGGTATGCTTGATTAACTATGTCTTTGATAAAAAGTTTTATGAAAGATGCACATGGTTTCAGTGAATATGATGAATTCTGTTAGTCAGGACTGTATATGGGCAGCTAGAAAGTGAAACAATTTTTTATGTTAGTAAGAGGTATTTCACTATATACTTCTTCATGTCACTTCTTTAGTTATTTGATGTATGTTCATTCCTGCAGTTAGTGCCAAATAAAACATTTGCATTTAATTTTCACTGCTCTACAAGTGTCAGAGAAACCAAAAAGTAGGATCAACTTTATCTGACAAAATTTTTGGACCTAAGGCTAATCCCAATCCTATTACAGTTTTCATCATTTTAGTGATGATTCTCTGTGGTGTTCTAAAAAAAAAAAAAAGTAGCCAAAAGAAAAAAGACTTATGAATTTTTTAAAAAAATAATTGTACTTTTCCTTAGTGATTATATTTCCCTGAGCAAGTACCTGTTTCTAATTTTCTCTTCCACTTTCATAAGTGGGAAAAATACTGTCTCAAACACTTAATAATGTATAATTCCTTTAAATTCTGTGTATGGTTCAGATGGTTCGCCTTGTCCAGGCTGTCTCAGGAGACAATATTTTGCTGGTGTCCTGTCAGGGCTGGGCTGCCCTGGCCTCACCTGACCCTTTCCATCTCTCTACCTGAAAATTGGCTGGGGTTTCCAGCCCAGTGATTAGCTTCTTTTCATGACTTCCTACCCCTCAGTAGACAGTGGCAAAATTATTTCATGATGGTGAGTTCTTAGTTTAAAAATTTCTTATTTAATATGTTGATATTCTTTCGTTATTTCTTTGACTTTTTCCTTTTCTGGAAAAATGTCTCCTTTGAAAAAGATTTTTAAAAATGACTTTTTACTTTTTGTATTTACTTTAACATGCAGCTTTGATGAAAATATATTCAAAATTTATTTTGCATATTTTAATATTTATAATTTAGATCACTACTGTCACTTGAACAAATTATATGAAGATTTCAATTAAACTATCAAAGTTAGTGATTTTTCTAAAATGAAAGTAACAGAATAAATATAATGAACTGTATTTTTTATTATATTTCCTTAGTCATACTAAAAGCACCAGACTGTATGAGAATATTCAGACATTCACAATAGTAAAGCAACTTAATTATTTCTACTCTTTCTCTGTCTTCCAATAAAAGCTCTAGCTTTTCATGTGAGCTTGGATTTTGTCATAAAAACACTTATTTCTTGTAGAAGTACATAATCTATTTATTAATTTTTTAAATTGGTTTATCAGTTTTATATTTTCAGCTCTACGTATGGGAGGTTCCCTTTAGTCTCTACTCCCAAGTGACACAAATTTTCAAGATGATGCTGGTGACTGAAATATCTTAAGCAAGAAAGTGCCCTGGTGGATATACGTTTAAGAAAGACTATTCCTATGAGTTCAATAAGACCAGGTTGCTCTCCCTCTTGGAGCCAGTGTTTCAGCCCACAGCCTAAAGATCTAGATCAATATCACATCCATTTTTTTATATCATATTCTGCAGAAGTGTTGAGCTCTCACTACCATGATTAGGCCAGCAAGTTTCCAGCTGTAGACATTTTCACTTTCAGTCCAGGCATTCTCAACAGCTCAGCCTCAGCTCTGATGGAGAAGGCAAGAACTAGAAGATGTCTCCTGAGCTAAGATCTAGAATTCACATAATGTTACTTTTCATTCATTCTGCTAGTAAAATCAAGACATAAGGTTAGCCCACACTCAGAGGACAGATCATAGACTCTTTTCTGGATGGCCAAAGGGACAGAGTCAAGTACATAGGTGGCTGAGAGGAATGAGAACCTGTCAACAGACCATCTCATTATATTACAGAACATTCAAGGAACAGTGATTGTGTGAACCTGGGCCCTCACATCCTCTACTGAGCACCATGGTGGGTGCACTCTGAGAGAAGCCATCATTTGAAATGAAAATAGACATGCTAGGGATAGACTCTAACTCCAAAATAATTTCCAAGTGCATGCGCATTCTTTGGCCACAATTTTAACTCAAAATAGCATGAATTACAAACAGCCAATACTTGACGATGTGCCAAAAAAATGAAACCATTTATTGAATTCCCCTCCAGATTTCACGAAAAATGCATGCAACTGCCAGATTTTCCTTTGTGGTGGGACTCCGTTCTGCAGCTTGTGACTATCAGAATAATATGCAACGACTGAGGTGATTCTCTTCTTTGGTGTAAACAAGCAGCTTGTCTCTTACAGAATTGTTCATAGCTTGAACCTTTGAAACATCCTCAGCAGTCATTTAGCTCAGTTTACAGCTCCATGTCCCACAGAGACATGTGTAGGTCACTTGATATATCTGTCACCAAGAGGCTGAACCTTATTATTTCTCATGCTGACACAGGTGTGTTTGGGCAAGGACATATCTTTATGGGGAATTGTTATTTCTGCATCAGATGAGCTGAAAATTTAAAAAGAAAATCCACCCTCTGTTAAAGTTACAAGATTTAGAAAAAAATATTGCATGAGTCATAAATATTTTTATTGTCTGTTTGAAATTCAGATTTCAGTAGCTGTTGTGTTACCATCTGGAAACCCTCACTCTCTGTAAACTTGAGGACAGAGGATTTAGAAACTAGCAAATGAATGACATTAATTCTTTGTTTTATTATTATTAGTAACTTTCCTTTAAAATTCTAAAAGAAACCTTTTCTTGCTATATGCAAGAAACATTTTAGCTCATCCCTTATCATATTGTTGTTTAGGTAAAGTAACTACCTATCAACTGGTTTCTTTTCCCATATCCTCTTTCTGAATTAGTGTACTCTGGACAAAGCCATAAGAAGAGAATCCTAGAGTCAGAATGCCTGGAAATTCAACACAAAGTGGTGGCAATCTCTACCAAAGGCCACCTGCCATTGTGAAACTGATGGTCAATGGGCAATAGAAGAAAAATTTGAAAAGCACTTTGATGAAAGAGTTTTAGATTCTAAAATGAAAAATGTTTAAAGTGATTTTTTTATTTGTTTTATTTCATTTTCTATTAAAAGTGTTCAAAAACTCGTAGTGTATGTCCTTTAAAACCCTCTTCCCAGTCTATCCCCAGGCCTTTGCTTCATTCCCATCTCTACAAACAACCTTTCTCCATACTTGGTTAATCTAGGAGATATTTAAAAGTGACGAGTGAAAAAGTATTTTCTGATAAAATACAGCTTTAGGAAATATTATATTTAAAAAGTTAGACTTCTCAACTGGGAAACATTGAACTAACATTCTTAAAATGTGAGTACTCCAGATGCTTCCATTGCCTCTATGGGAATTTTTAAGGCTTTTTATCTTTTCACTCTGGGTTACAAAGCAAATGCCTGTTCATGTTTCAAGATCAAGCTCAATTTTGTAAATGACACCACTTTGGTAACCTTTCCTCAGCCTTCCACACCAAACTGATCCATTCTACAACTTTGTGTTCAAATTCAAGTGACATATTTGTTCAGTTTATGCAAGCTTTCCTGATTTTTGCCTCCCAAGTTATAAATTCGGGAACCCCTGGCCCATTCCCTATTCCCTGCGCCAGGCAAATCACAACAGTGAATCCCTGTCACATCTCTTAGAAACTGTCTGTTCAAAGACATTGCCAGTACTTCTTTTATCAATACTAGTATGTGAATCCCTCGTGTAAGTTCAGTGTCAGACACTTAATAAATGCTCAGTAAATGTCTGTTGGGTGATTGGATGAATGAAATCATAAAACAGCTAGTGGAAGGAAAAGCAATGGAAGAGGAGAGAAGAGGGGCAATTTAAGAACACGAACACTCCGCAGATGATCGGAGGAGCAGTGTAGCAGAGCATAGAACTGCCGCTTCCACCCTGCTGCATACCATAATACTCTCAAGCTTTTCTTAAATATTTTATTAGTATATGTTTGCGATATATAATGATTACATTCATTGTGAGAAGCTGGTACATGTCCATAACCCATTTTAATTCTTCGTTTATCCCCTCCCCCGATTCTCGGCCCCCTTCCCCTTTCCAAATGTTCTATCTCCCTGTTTCTTATTACCTATCCTTTTCTCTTTAATTTCTTTATACCTTTGGTTTCTCATCCAAGAGAAACCATGCAACATTTAAGCTTATATGTCTGATTTATTTCACTTAGCGTCATAATCTCAAGGTATATCCATTTGCCTAAAAGTGATTCAAGTTTATCCTTCTTTACGGCAGAGTGTCAAAACCATTTTTAAAGATACTAACGATTTTACTCCACAAATTGAATGAAGCCTCTGGAGTTATGGGCTTGGGATAGGATTTTTAAAGATCTCCTCAGGAGAAATCTAAAGTACAGACAGTGTTTAGAACCAGTGATTTGTAGCCATCCCAAGGCATTCAAAAACTCAGCCGTAGATGGAATCAAGAAAAAATACTATAAAATTAAAATATGTTCAGAGGAGGGCTGATTCTAATATAGTTCACTAGTAACTTTACTGTGGAGGCTCTCTTATTACTATGGCCACTCCTGTGCCTCTTCTCCTCTGACATAATTATCTTCTCAGTTCTGTGGGATTCCAACTATTTTCTAGATAGAAGAAATAAGAAGATAGAGAAATATTTTGGATGATCATCCCTACAAACTAAAATGTATAGTGAGTCTGCCTTAAAATAGTTACTTAGAAAAATAGATAGCATCTGAGATCAGGTAAAGCAATTGGTTAGTTAGCAATTTTGTTCACATATCCAAGAAATAGACTCACTGCTGTCAGGCTAAATAAATGTGTACCGCACATGACCTTCAAAACCACTGATCTCAAAGGTTATAAACAGTACCCTACTGACCCATTGGTCTGTGCCCTTGGGTTAAGAGAGCTTTCAATGTAGAGTCCCCTTTGTAGTGTGCTGCTGTCAATAAAGAAGTGTACTTTTAAAAAATATATATATTGAACCAGGTTACATGTGATCATTAATCACAGACTCTCCCCAGGACTCCCATCATAACTATTGCATCTACATAAAATTCCCTGCTGAAATCGCCTGTCATCTTTCCAGCCTTCTATGAAAAGCAGACACGTTTGGAGGAAAAAGAGGATAAAAAGACACAGGAAAGAAACAAAGATCATGCATGGTACTACCTTTTAAATTTTATCTTACGTTACCCAAATCTTTTAAAATCATTTCTGAGAATTATTTTGAATTTTATTTAAAATTATTATAAAAGAATTTTATATGTGCCAGCTCTGTGTCTCATAGCACTGTTTGATGATCCTACTAAACATATTACCCTAACTTAATTTTCACATTTTGATATTTTTTAGTTCCTGTTTATGTCTTCCACAGTTTTGTGAAACCAGAGGTTTGCACCAAATGACAAGTCAGATATTAAGTCCAAAGCATAAGAAGGGCCTCTGAAGCTTCAGATTTATTGATGTCACCGTGCACCCTCACTGACCCAAGCAGCCTGGTATTTGCAGGCATAAATGACTTTTCTCTCTTCTTGTTTATTGTTATTAAAGTGACATCAAATTATACAGCCTCATATAAGATGTCAATAATATGGAATTGTAAAAATAAAAATTGAAAGGCCTTTTTTATGGCCCCTCATATCCTCTCCAGAGGTTATTGCTTTCAGCATTCAGTATGTGAAATGTACCCATTTTTAAACAGTGCTTTGCAGGAGTTATTTAAGATTTATTTCCATCCCTAGACTCTCAGATACCTATTTTTTTTTTCAAACATTCAGATACGTACATACATATCTCAACTCTTGGTTATCAGAAGCTGAAGTTCAGTGTTGTGGATTCCCAGTCCTTCTTCGATTCATCTTGTTCTTTAAGTGTGTATGTGACACAGGGAACTGTGGGTTACCAGTGCCAAGAGCAATCACAACACGGGCAGCTCCAGAGTCAGGCTTGAGTTTAGCTATTTAACACCAGCATGACGTTGGTTCAACTCCTTCATTATTTTGAAATTCTCCACCTCCAAAATCAGAAACTACATGATAACCAGCTGAGGGTATTGATGCAAATATTAAATGAGATGACTCATGCAAAATGCTCCTGTAATATTATTCATGCAACAAATATGACAAGTCAACACACTAACTTCAAGTTCATTGTTATCATTACGGGGTTTCACTTTCAGCAAGCAACTAAAAAGAGAGGTAATTTTTAAAAATGCCGTTTGTGGGTTTTTTTTGTTTGTTTGTTTGTTTGTTTGCTTGTTTTTTACTTATTAGTAGCTTGACAGTGTATTATGTTGGAAGATTGTGAAATTTTGGGTTGCAGTGAAATTCAGTGTATTCTCTGGAAAATTAACTCCTCCACAGCTTCCAACTATATTGACTTGCAGACTCTCCAAAGCTCACTAAACAGGGGGGCTCTTGGAGAAATTATTCCACTGTTCACTAAATTAATCTAAAGCACCTAGTAAGAACAAGGGGAAGAAACCAGGTATTAAAAACCTTGGGGAGTTGTGCAGGGAGATGGGAGGTCCACAGCGAATCCCAGGGCACCCAGTGTTCGCGTCTTCTTCCTGTCTGCCATACAAGCCTTCCCTGTGGATGGAGTGTTTGCAAGGATCAGAGCAGAGAACTGAACGAGGAAGCTCAGCAGATGGAAGATGCCTGAGCCAAAGCACACTTAGATTTTCTGAAAGACACGGTGCATCCATCTGGCAAATGGCCATACTTGCCTGTCAGACTGATGAGCAACAACAATTGTATCAGCATTTCTCAGGCAGAGAACACATGGGCCAGAATGGGTGTCACCCATGGGTGGGTAATTTAAGGCCTCATGAATATTTATTGCCTACTTGGCCCTTTCCTGCCATCTTATCCATCATCAGCACACATAGGCTCTACTTACTGTATCTACGTCCAACACAGATCCCAAGTTTACTCCTCCTTTACTTAGTTTTATAGATTCTTATTATGTATTTTTCATATTTATTACAGCAAAATAAAGCACTCTTCAATCATAGAAAAAACACTGTCATTGTCAGGGTGTAGTACTTAAACCTCTACTCTCAAACTGAGGCCCAAGATTCAAGTTCTAGCACCATCATTGTGTGAACGTGGGTCCAGGACTTTATTTTGCTGTGTTTCAGTTTCTTTCTCTGAAGAATGCAGGTAGTGATGACTCCAAATGCACCTATCTGGTAAAGCAGTTCTGCCCCCAAGGAGTTTGGAGGAGCATCTTTTGCCTGAAACGTAAAGGGCTTCCAAGCCCCATTTCCTCCTCCTACCACATACTAAACTGATGTTATAGTTAGAAGATTGGAAAATTGCTTGTCTCTAACTCTTAAGACAGTAATTAATTTATACAGTTGCATAAATGCCTTGTAACTGATTATTTTGAATCATTTCCTGGATAAAATGATCATACTTGAGAGCATTTGGGAGAAGAGAGAAGTGGGAAGCCCAAGAGGATCGATCTCAGAAAGGGTAGGCATATTTTATCTCTTCACTCAGGAATGCTGTAAATGATTCTATGTACAGCAGGCATTAATTCACCATATTTCTAGGTATAATCTGTTGCACTGCAAATTGAGGATTTAATACTTCCTTGTGATTTCAACTTTCATTCAAAATGGAGTTTAACAACATAAGCAAAATGTAGACCCTAAGGAAAAAATATTTCCATATTTCATTAGTCCATTTACTTGCACAAATGTGAGTGTAGTCCAGGGAGAATCCTCAAGAGTTCATCTTTTCTTGTTGCTTGGCCTCCGTGGAAGCATTGTGTTGTGTCAATTACCAGCAATTGCAATTAACGGGGAGACACATTAATATAAAGAAGTGCTGAGCAGGTAAAAGAAAACTGAATGAAAGGTCATGAAGAGACGGTTAACTGTTAGCAGAATACTGGAGAGAGAGAAAGAGAGAGACAGAGAAGCAGAGACAGAGAAGGAGAGAGAGAATCAAAATTTAACAAGTGTCCAAATCAAAGTTCTAAGCTGTTACGTTTATGCTCAACTTCTTTCAAAGTTCAAGGACTATTTTCAAATTCCAAGTATCTCATGTATTCTGACAAACAAAACCATACCATCTACTAGGCTTACATACTACTTGAGTGATAGTCACAGTCTTGTTGACCACCGGTTTCTCGAAGAGGTAAGGTAAGATTTCTACTCAGGAATGTTGAAGTCTTTAAAATTATCAGTTTTATCAAAAGGAAAATTTTGGACATTTTGCAATCTGTTGAAAACTGAGTTACTTTTTTTAAAGTCACGGAAATAATCCTGAGGGTACTTGAGGTAGGATACATTTTTCTCCCAGGGACTGTCTGCTGTGTATGATGAGTCTAGGTAAGGCCAGGAGAGACTAAAGGTGGCAGACGCCCCTTCCTGTGTCTTGTGTAGGAGAAAAATTAGGAAGCATGCAAAGCTCTTTTTCTCGTCTTTAGTAGCACCATCATGATGACCTTGAGGTCCTGAATCAATTCAAAATGTTTACCTTTCATTGTCATTTTGACTCTGAGGAGTAGCCACGGTGCCAGAGCCAGTGAATAAGGTGGATGACGATACCACATAATATTTTTATTGTCAGCCTGCCTTTCTGTTGGATGCCATGCTGCAAAAATTAGAAATTTTTGATCAAAACATGTGAAGACACTCAAAAAAGAGAACTCCAGAGCTGCTTCAGAGAGTGGCAAGAACAATGAAATAAGTGTGTTTGAAGGGAGGGGGAGACTTTTGAGGGTGACTCATGGCAATTGTCTTTTACTATAATCATTTTTTTAAATGTACACATTCACTATATATTTTGATCACAACTGGTAACATTTTAAAGGATCAAACCGGGTCCCCTAGAAAATTTAGGACTATCTCTCTTATTTAAAAACAACTGCTAGCGATTTTAATCACATCTTTAAAGGATTTGTACAGCATCACACAGATTAATGCTTGAAGAATTGAGTACTGTAGCTTAGTCACATTGGCATATTAATCCATGTTCAGGCCAAACCATCAGCCATGTACATGCCGGGGACTGAGAACTTTGAATATTTCCTTATTTGTGCCTTGTAACAACCCTCTGAAGAAAACGAAGCACAGGGGGATGTGAAATAAATGATTCAAGATTGCATAACAAATCAATGCTGACCCAAATTCCAGCCCCCATAGCCTGCGTCCAAAAATTGTGCTTCAACCATGACTTTATTGATTACGTTTGCATTCAAGCTTCCCAGGTGCTTTGAAAAATATTTTCTAGAATGCTCGATGTTGTTTATGCATCAAATGGAAAACTGGTTTTCCTATCAAAATTTCTCTTATACCCTGGAGTACATTCTGACTGCTTTGCTTATAAGGTTACTTTTCTTTAAGATCATATTTCTGAGAAATAGCATTGTAGTTATCCTTATAATGAGTAACAAAGGTTATATATTAATTTCCATATCTACTACTAAGTAATTTTGTTTAGCCTTCATTGACAGTGTGTGCCCCTATAATTTAGTGTTTAGATCTATTTTATAATATATTCTAAGGCTCTGTAAACTGACAGACCTAGTGGCAATCTGAGAAATGTCACTCATATTTCAAGAAGAAGTTGTTTCATGACAGGGACAAAGTCTCTGTTTGCTGCTTAGCAATGAAAGTGGGCAATGGAAACAAGAACAGTTGGGGGAAAAAAGTCACCAGGGCACAGATCTATAAATAGTCTGAAAATTATTTGGGAACTTAATCATTTTGTCTAGTACTTTTTTCCCCATGAGTAATTACTGAGGAGAAGAGAAAGCTTTCATTTGTGGGAGGACTCGGTGGTTTACGCAAATGTGGAAGGCCACACGTGGTGTGTTTTTCCAAGTTGTCAAGGGAGTGCAGACATGGGCTGTAGTCACCTGTCCCGCAGCCACAGGAACAGAGTTGAGCAAGCAGGTGTGAGTTCTCCTGCACGTGTTTACCAACCAGAGGGAACTGTTCTCACAACACTGCCAGATCCACTTCTGCTAAAAACCCCACTTACCACCCAACTTGTGCTGAGGGACTCACATAAGTAAGGAGGCTGTTGGCAAGATGTCAGTGCACCCCAAACTGTCACTTGGAAGACTTGTTGTCTCCTCTTTGTCTCAGTGAGTCCTCGCAGAGGAACGTCTCATTCTCCAAGTTACTGTGTTAGGAGATGGAAAGATAAAAGCACTAGTACGAAGGTGCAGGTTTATTACTCACAACATTTCTACCAGTCAGCTGCATCTCTCATTACTCCTTGAATGCAAAAATACATTTTAAATTATTAAACACTTTTTATATATAAAAACGAAGTAACAGATACCTATGAAACTGCCACTGAGATGAAGCACATGGTAGCATACTTTACCATGTTTGCTTTATATCTTTTAAGAGATATAAAACATTACAGAGTTAGCTCTAACCTTACTCTCGACCTCTTCCCATGCCTCATTTTCTACACCAACCACTATTTGAACAGTACCATTTATTGTTCTGATCCATCTTTTCTGCTCATATTGTCTATCTTCCAGCCTATTCATCTATCCACCCATTATCTATTTATCCATATGAGCCTGACAGTTTAATGTAATATAAATTAGACATGTTATTATATGTATACTTTTGCAATTCACTTTCATCCTTCTGTTTTATATTTGAGATTTTTATGATACAGATCTAGTTCAGTCATGTCACTTCTTTGTCTTTTTTTTTTTGTTGTTGTTGTTGTTGTTGTTAGAAATAGCAGTGTACTCCTCATTCCATGGACCTAGAGCAGCAGCGGGATTATAGGATCCTCCTCCTCCTCTTCCCCCAAGACCTAGGGCAGCCACGGGATCGTTGGCTGCCCCTCCTCCATGCCCCATGGACCTAGGGCAGCAGCAGGATCATGGGCTGCCCCCCTCCTCTTCCTCTGGACCTAGGGTGCCTCAGTATTGTCAATCACCCTTCCCCACCACCCAAAAGACCACAGCAGACCACGGACAATCAATGACCCCTTCCAACACATGTAGAACTTCGGTGGGCTGATGGGAGCCTCAGCAAACCCTCACCAACACAGAGGATCTCAGCGGGATTGCAACAGTGTGGTGAGTTTCCTCAGTGGTAATAGAGGACCTCAGTGGGTAAACAGGAGCAGTAGCAAACTCCCCCCTACAAGCTGTAGGACCTTGGCGAGCCTGGCAAGAGTATGAGTCCTCCATACAGAGAACTCTAGGTGAGTTGAGGAGAATGCCAACAAGGCCTCCTCGAACCCAGAGGAAATCAAAAGGGCTTACAAGACACCCAGTGACACAATAGGGTCCCAGCTGAGGCACATACTATAGCCAGGTAGATCTGGTGGCCTGGAACAGGCTGAAGCCATAGCAACAATAGAAACTAAGGGCTGACTTAGGCTAGTCAGTCCAGGAAGAATACAGGACTCACCCAACAGTCTCTGCAGGAGGAATTCAGGTGACTGGTCCTCTCCTTCATTGTGGGACCCAGAAATTGGACAAACACCAACCACACAGTAAGACCCTAAGATACACGCGACAGACACTTGAGACTAGTGGGACCAAATATTAACCCAAGAGGTAAAAATGACAAAATGAAAAAGCAAAATATGATCTCAAACATCCAGTCCATCAGGAACAAGTACAGGAGACATTGAAATAGAGGACATTAAAAGTCATACACCCGAAATTTCTGAAAAGATAGCAAGTGAAATAAAGAAACAAATCCATGAGGCTGTAGGGGAAATCAGATTAGAAATAATCTCTCACATAAAGAAAGAAATGACAACCTTAATAAAGGAGTTGCTCAGCACAGTTAGAGAAAACATAGATTAAAAAAGTGCAGAAGCAAGGGAAAATGATGGAAACCTTGAATGAACAATATAGAAAAGAAATAGAATTCATGAAACAAATTCAAAGAGATATCCAAAAAATAAAAACTGTATTGAAAGCTGGCAAAACCATTTGAATGAAGCTGAGGATAGAATTTTGGACATTGAAGACAAGATTGCAGCTAGCAATCATGAAAGAAAAGAAATTTTAAAAGTAACAAAGCAGCATGAAATGAAAATTCAACAGCTTCAAGATGATGCAAAGAGAAGCAATATAAGACCAAAAGGCATAAATGAAGATTCAGGGGTCAATGCAAATGACATAGCAAAACTATTGGCAGAAGTAGTAGCAGAAAATTTCCAAACGTGGGAAAAGAATCAGATATGCAGATAAGTGAGGCATATAGAATGCCAAACAGTCATAACCAAAGTAAATCTACACCCAGACATATAATAATTAAGATCCCAGAAATTCCGCATAAAAACAGAATACTAAAATCTGTTAGAGAAAAGACGCAACTCACCTATCAATGAAAGACTATTAGAATCATAGCAGACTTCTCAGCACAAACCCTCAAGTGAAGATAAGCATGGAGTGAGGTGTTTCAAGCCCTGAAAGAAAACAGCTTTCAACCCAGATTGATGTACCATGCAAAACTTTCTTTGAAAATTAATGGAGAAATAAGATACTTCCATGACAAAGAACAACTGAAAAAATTAATCTCCACCAAACCAACCCTAGAAAGAGTACTGAAAGACATACTAGAGTGAGATAAAAATGACTACAATTCCCAGAACAATGACAGAAAGAAACCACCAGACAAGGGATGCAATTAAACAAGGGGAAAAAGCAGGAAACCAGCAACAGGAAAATAACATGACAAAGTTGACCCCTGTATGAGTTATATCTATAAATGTAAATGGCCTCGATTCACCTATTAAAAGAAACAGGTTGACAGAATGGATCAAGAAATAAGATCCAACAATATGCTGTATACTGGATACATATCTGACTCAAAAGGAAACTCACAGACTAAAAGTCAAAGAATGGAAAACAATATTCCATGCAACAGGAACCCAGAAAAAAGCAGGGGTAGCTATTTTGCTTGCAGACAATATAAGCTTCAAACCAAAAATGATCAAAAGAGATAAAGAAGGTCACTACATACTTGTCAAGGGAATAATTCAAGAGGAAGAGCTAACAATCATAAATATATATTCACCAAATAAGGCACACTTAACTATATAAGACAAACATTAATAGACATGAAAAACCAAATAAGCAACAACACAATTGTTATAAGGGACCTTAATATCTCATTGACACAAAGAGACAGATAAACTAGACAAAAGTCAGCAAAGAAATAGCATAACTGAATCAAACCTGTGAACAAATGGACTTAGTAGATGTTTACAGAGTGTTCCACCCAACCACATCAGAATACAAATTCTTCTTAGCTGCACATGTGACATTCTCTAAAACATACCATATATTAGCCCATAGAACATGCTTAAGTAAATGCAAAGGGACTGAAAGTATCCCATGCATATTATCTGATCATATTGCACTGAAATTGGAAATTAATGGTAAATGAACTGCAAAACCTACATAAACACATGGAAATTAAATAACAACTTCTTGAACAACCAATGGGTTGCAGATGAAATTAAAGAAGAAATGAAATAGTACCTAAAAGTCAATGAAAATGCAGATAAAACATATTGAAACTTGTGGGACGCAATAAAAATGGTCCTAAGAGGGAAATGTATAGCAATAAATCTTCACATCAAGAAAACAGAACAAGCACAAATAAATAACCTAATGTTACACCTTAGACTTCTAGAAAAAGAAGAGAAAGTGAAACCTAAAGCTCATAGAAGAGGGGAGATTATAAAAATCAGAGACAAAATTAATGCAGTTGAAACTAAGAAAACAATACAAAAAACTAGTGAATCAAAGGACTGGTTCTTTGAGAGAATAAGCAAAACTGATAAACTTCTAGCCAACCTTATCAAGAAAATGAAATCAAAAACTCAAATTCATGCAATAAGGAATAAAAAGGGTGAAATTACTACAGATCCCATGGAAATTCAAAATATCATGAATACCTATTTTGAAAACCTTTACTTATATAGGGTGGGAAACACAGAGGAAATGGACAGATTTCTAGAAACATATGCATTACCAAAGCTGAGTCAAGAAGATATAACAACTTTGAATAACCCAGTATCAGTTACTGGAATTGAAAATGTGATTAAAAACTTACTAACAAAGAAAAGCCCAGGTCCTAATGGATTCACGGCTGAATTCTATAAGAAATTTAGAAAAGATTTAATACCAATACTCCTCAAAATTTTCAATGAAATTGAAAGGGAAACAATTCTTCCTAACTCATTCCTGGAGGCAAGTATTACTCTGATACCAAAACCAGAGAAAGACCCAACCAAAAAGGAGAACTATGGGTCAATCTTCCTAATAAACATCAATGCAAAAATTATCAATAAAATACTGGCAAATTGAATGCACCAAATCATGAAGAAGATTGCACATCATGACCAAGTGGGATTTATCCCAGGAATGCAGGAATGGTTTACCATATGCAAATCAATAAATGTAATACACCGCATCAACAGAGCCAAAGACAAAAATCCCATGATCATCTCAATAGACGCAGAAAAAGCTTTTGATAAAGTCCAACACCTGCTCATGATAAAAACCTTACAGAAACTTGGAATACACGGTATCTACCTCAATCTGATAAAAGCCTTCTATGACAAACCAACAGCCAATGTTATACTAAATGGACAAAATCTGAAAGCTTTCACTCTAAAATCAGGAACAAGACAAGGATATCTACTATCACCACTTCTATTCAATGTAGTTCTGGAAACATTAGCCAGAACAATCATAAAAGAGAGGAAATAAAATGAATTAGGATAGGAAAAGAAGAAGTTAAATTATCACTATTCAAAGGTGACATGATACTCTACATAGAAGACCCTAAAAACTCCATCAAAAGGTTACTAGAATTAATAAACAAATTCAGCAGTGTAGCTGGATACAAAGTCAACACTCAAAAATCAATAGCATTCCTGTACACAAACAACAAACTCACTGAGAGAGAAATTGTGGAAATAACACCTTTCACAATAGCATCTAAAAATGAAATAGTTAGGAATCAATTTAACATAGAATGTAAAAGATCTATGTGCTGCAAACTATAGTATGCTAAAAAAAAAAAAAAAGGAGATTGAGGAGGATGCTAGAAAATGCAAAGATATCTCTTGCTCTTGGTTAGGGAGAACCGATATTGTGAAAATGGCCGTACTCCCAAAACACTTATGCAGATTTAATCCAATCCCAATCAAAACACCATTAACATAACTCAGAGGTTTAGAGAAAACATTCCTAAAATTCATTTGGAAACAGAAGAGACCTAGAATAGCAAAGGCAATTCTGGGCAACAAAAGCAAGGCAGGAGGCATCTCAATCCCTGAGTTTAAATTATACTACAAAGACACAGTGATAAAATCAGCATGGTATTGTCAAAAAAAATAGACCTGAGGATCAGTGGATAAGATTAAAAGATGCAAACACAACTACAAAGACACTCAGCCCCCTTTTATTTGACAAAAGGGCTAAGCATGTTCACTGGAAGAAAAATAGCCTCTTTAACAAATGGTGCTGGAAAAAATGACTTTCCACATGCCAAAGACTGAAACTAGACTCAAGTCTATCACCATGTACTAAAGTCAAAATAGATCAAAGATCTAAATATTAAAATATAAACACTAAATCTACTGGAAGACAAGGTAAGTAAAAATCTTGAAGACATAGCAGTAGGCGAAGAACTCATGAACAAAATGCAAAATGCACAGGAATTACTTCAAAGAATCAACAATTGGGATCTCATCTTATTAAAAAGGTTTGCACTTCAAAAGAAATCACCAACAAAGCGAAAAGAAAACCCAAAGACTGGGAAAGAATTTTAGCCAGCTGTCCCTCAGACAAAGGACTTATAACCAGAACATATAAAGAATTGAAAAACATCAGGCTCCCCGAATTCAAAGACCCAATCCAAAAATGGGCATCTGAGATGAACATGAACTTTTGATGAAGAAATACAAATGGCAAATAATGTTCAACATCACTGGTCATTACAGAAATGAAAATTAAAGCAACATTAAGATTCCATCTCACTCCAGAAAGATTGGCTGCCATCAAGAAATCAACTGAAAACAAATGTGGGCAGGGCTGTGAGGAAAAAGGAGCACTTCTCCATTGTTGGTGGGAGTGTAGACTGGTGCGACCACTGTAGAAATCAGTGTGGAGATTCCTCACAAAACTAGGATTGGAAGTCCCATTCATTCCAGTTATTCCCCTTCTGAGTATTTTCCCAGAAAAATTGAAAATGTCATGTCACAGCAATATATGTGCACTCATGTTTATAGCAGCACAATTTGTAATAGCTAAATCTTGGAAACAACCAAAATGCCCATCAACCACAGAATGGATGAAAAAGATGTGGTATTTTTATACAATTGAGTGTTACTCAACTATAAAAAATGATGATCTTGAGGCTTTTATAAGTAAATGGAGGCAACTTCAGACTATACTCATAAGTGAAATAAATCAGACTCACACTTGTAAATATTGTGTTTTCTCCCTAGTGTAAAAAATAAATAATAATAAAAAACTGAAAAAATATAAGATCCAAAATATACAATAGATATTGCAATAATAAAAGGGAAAGGAAGTGCTCAAAATTAAGGAACAATTGGAACAGGGGAAAGGAGAAATGGAAGAAAGGAAAGGATTATATGTATGTAGGTGTACACATATAACTGTATGTATGTGTAAGTGTGCAAGACAGATTACTACTAATTCTGTTCATCAAAAAGAACAGTTTGTGCTGTCATTGATTGTCTGATAATTTTTTACGCCTAGATCTTGCAACGTGAACAACTACTTCTAAGATAACATTGTGTACTATATTAACTAATGTTGATTTCTTACATTTTTTTGAAATTCTGTATTATTTCTACGCTTTTTCTGTTTTGCCTTTTAAAATAAAATTTTAAAATTACAGAAAAAAAGACATAGCAGTGTAATGACCATTTATATAGGTCTTCCCATGCACAGATATTAGAGATTCAAGGAGGAGGAGTGCTGGCAGTACAGTGGTTGAGTGGTTTGGCTTGTGTATTTTGAACTATTCTCATATAGCCAAGCTCCTTTCACTAGTTTCACCCCTTGTGTGGAAAGGGCAGGTGCGGTAGCCTTGTAGTGCACTAGGGATCGTCCTGGATGCTATTAGGTAGTCTGACCTGGAAGTGATAGAAACCTGCAGCCCTTTTGCAATAATATTTTTTTCCTGCTCTCATAGCCAAAACTTGTAACCAAATTCAGTATATCTTTGCAACTTATAATATTTCATTTCTTTTGGTGCTTGTTTGTTTGTTTGCATTTGTGAAGTTGATTAACTTTTCATATGTCTATTTGGTAATTTTTATTTCCTGTTATTATGAATTGCTATTTTTTCTACTGGGTTTTCTTTCTTCCTACTAATAAAATTTCTTTAACATGTCAGGGTACAAACCTCTTGCTATTTCTTTATATGAATGACCATATTTAGTCTCATTTGTACTTTTTTGTGTGTGCCTTTTCACAAATACAAATTTTAAATTCTGATGTGTTAAAAATATCAATTTTCATTTTAGAATTTGTACAATTCATGTTTTCTTTCAGAAATTTCAAATGTAATAAAGTAAATTAATAAAGAAATTTTCAGCATCTTTATTATTTTTGTAAGAATTTTTATATTTTTGCTCATTTTATTTAGTTTTTTAACCTATTTTGATTTTATTTCAATAAATGGTATAAGGAAGAGATCTCATTTTACATTTTTCTGTATGAATAATCAATTGATCCCACTCCCTTTATTTAAAAATTCCTCCTTCCTCCAGTACCTAATGATAATACTTGAGTTTCCAGCTCTACTTTCTAGTTTCTCTTTTTTGGTCCTGTTAATACTTTTTGCTGTTCCTGACATATGACTGTAATTACTATAGCTTTTCAGTAACTCTTGGTAGTTCTATTCTATTTTTCTGTTAAACCAAGTTAGAAATGATACTGAACTTATGGAGAAATTATGGGAGAATTCCATCTTGTGATGACATCAAGCCTTTCCTCTGTACGCACATTTTTCCGTTTTATGCTTTCCCTTTTTGTCACATACTTTCATGTTTTTGTTATAAATCTGTAAATGTTTATATAGCTTTGACTTTTTTCCATTTAAATTTATACTTTAACTGTATATTTAAAAAATTGAGTACAGGAAAATTGTAAAACTAGCTCAGAGAAGTCCTGTGTATCCACTACCCAATAGTAATATTGCCCATATCTACAGTATAATAACAAAACAGAGAAATAGAAACTGGTTCAATTTGTAAACTATGTCATATTTCACCAGTTGTTCATACATTAATTTCCCCTTTTGAGATAAAATTTATACAGTATAAAATTCACACCTTCAGAATATATGTTACTGGATTTTAGCATATTCACAAATCTGAATTACCAGCACAACTATCTTCTTTCAAGACAGTTTCGTCATTCTCCAAAGCAACTCTTATCAATGAGAAAGTACTCCCCACATCCCCCTCAAAGGTCCTGGCAACTGTTTTCTACTTTCTGCTTCTACATTTTTGTGTATTTTGGATATTTTAAATGTGTGACTATTGTATGAAGTGATGTACATCATGCATGCATATATATCCACACCATACATATAGGTCTATGCTGGGAAGAAAATCTCTGGAAGAAAAACTCCCTTCAATACTTTATGAATTAAATGAATACTTCTCGCACTGAGAATTTAATATTAATTAAAAACTGAGCTACCATTAATCATCTTTATCATTGTTTATATAGTGTTTTCAGGTCTCGAACAAAATGACAATTGCTATCTCAGTATTTGACATATTTAAGCAAGAGAATATACTTGCAGCTCAAGGATATTTTAGACAACAAGAATTATTAGTTTTATAATGTGGAAAAATGTATATTTGTGCTTCCTACTTACAAAGCCATCTACTACAAAAGTCACTGGAAATCTCACACTCAGTTTAGCTAGGACCTAAAACAATGTTTTAAATATCTGCTTTAGTATCATGGCATATGAAATTGAACAGATAACTAAAATGGTAGAGTTTTTAACAGTCAGGGGATTTTCATAAGTTACACTAACCTCATTACTGTCAACAACTACTTTCTGGTGAATATGCTGATATAAACACTTCCAAGTTTTCTAACTCTTTTAGTTGAGAGGAAGACTTAACATTACCTGTGAAGTGAACTGGTAGCTAGAGAGGATGTGAATGAGTATAATTTATTTCAGTCAGAAGGATCTACTCTCGATCATGCTAGAAGGTAGATGCTCACAGTTGGCTGAGAAGGGCTGACAGTTCATGTGTGATCTCTTCATATGGCTCCTCTGGGATAAGGTAGGAACAGATACTGTAAAGGCTCTTTCATTTTATTTCTTCCCAGGCAATTTTGGCTTTCAGCAGCGCCTGCTGAACAAACGCAGTTCCACTCATATCAAATAGCTTGTTTTCATTAGAATTCATAAGGTTTGTGTTGGACTGATGCAATGAAAGAAGTTTTATCAGGTTTTTCTAGCTCTGATTGGCTGTCAAGAAGAGAGTTGGCCATTTCTGGTCATCTACAATATTGAGGTCTCCAGCATAGTGCATCATAAGTATACCATCTCCTTTAACCACTGACAACTGAGTTGTGCTTTCATTATTTTTCACACTAACATTTTCTCCAGATAGTAGAAAGGAGTCGACATTTCTTTACATACTTACTGGTCTCTGAAGCTACAACTGAAGTAGAAATGTCAAGTTCATATTCATTCAGAGAGTTCAGTACCATGGGCTTAGACCCAGTTTCTTCTATAGCATAATCAAATGTGATATTTCCATTAACATCCTGCAGAAAGACACGTTATCCAGAAATCTTCATCTTAGTGACTGATGGTGACTCCTCTGCCAATCAGAATCACTACAATAAAGACAATGTCATACCAACCATCCAGATGCAGTAAGGACCCTTCTGAGGACACACGAGTGTATGGATCTGTGCCTTCCTGCAGGAGACAGAGTATGTCCTTGTCACTGTGGTGGGTGACGGTATCCTGTATCATGTTGGACAGGTTGAAATGAACTTTCTGACTCTTGCTATATTTCATCCTCTTCAAGAAGCCATCTTGTTTCTACAGCACCTTCTCCCTTAGCTCTGTACAACTTTATCACATGCAGAAGCATATAAATATCACCACAGTCACCACACAGAATCAGTTTACCATAAAGATTCATGTACTACCTCTTTATAATGACACACTGGTATCCTATCCTGGTCTTCATCAACTGACAGCCTCTGCTCTGCGCTCTCTCTCTGTCCATATAATTTTGCAATTTTGAGAATAATACAAGCATGATATTATTTTAACATATGTGTTGTCTTTTGAGGAATAGCTTTTCTTAGCCCATCCTAATTCCCTTAAAATCCATGTAAGATTTATTACATATCAACACAGTAATCTAATCAGGGTGTGTTTAATCACTCACCACTGCAGGGCAATTGTGTTGTTTCCAGTCTGTAGTTATTCTAAAGAAAGTCACTATGAATATTTATATGCAATTTTTGTGTCTGTGTGTGGACATACGTTTTCATTGCTCTGAGACAAACGCCCAAGAGTGCAATTGCTAGGCCACATAGTACAGACAAATATAGTTTTGAAAGAAACTTGCATACTATTTTCAGGGTAATGATACTATTTATAATCCCACCAGTCAGCCAGGGACAATCCAACTTCTCTACCTCCTCACTAGTACTTGCTCTGATGTCTCACTGCGGTTTTAGTTTGAGTGCCTCTAAGGGAAAGACCAAGAAATAAGAAGGAGAGCTTCATGGGAAAGTGGTGTCTGTGAAAAGGAACATGAGATCATGTTTTATTTTAATTAAAGTTGATTCATATTCTATATTAAGATCTCCATTTGAGAATGGGATACATTGAATTCTCTCTTCTTTTTAAAATGCTGAATTAAGTACAGGTTAAGTCTCTAAACTAAGAAAGGTCCTGGCTCTGGAGTTTTAGAAACTTTGCTAGAAGTTGGTTCAAATTATGTTCTAGAAACTCAGAGAACAAAGTGCCATTGCTTGTGGAAACGTTGCCCCTGCCATTTTATCAACAGCCAGCAGTACTACAGATGCTGTATCTGCTCCTTTTAATTCAGGAGCTGCAGTATGTACTTGGGGGCTCACATTTGAGAATATTTAGTCAGAATACAAGGGAAAATAACAGAGTGAATATTGACAGGGTAACATACAGAAGAAAAATTTGTAGGTATATTTACCACTAATGTAACATTAGTTACATTAACATTATCTACCTTACTGTAATACTGGTCGCTTAAAGAAATAAACTCCTAAGTATTCATTTCTACAAAATTTTGCTTCGTCATGCCTTGAGTACAATACATATTCCTGAATGGCATACCACCTTGCACATGGGTATGCAGGGATGTCGGCAGTTTTCTATTTTATTGACTTACCGTCCTTTTAGGTCCTCACAAGTCTTTTGATTCTACAACAGGCAGGAAAGAGGACAAAAGGTTGTATTCAAATGCTCATCATCTCTATTCCCTGGCTGTACTTTAGTTACAACACAATATATCACTGCAGAGGAAACCAGGCGATGTGGCCTATTATGCACTCAGGAAGTGTAGGGGGGTTGATACTTACCCTATCATCTGGGTCTCATGTTGCTCACAAAAAGGGACAGAACCTGAAGATTAGGCTGTCCACTCTGGAACCTGGACCAGACATTTGGCAGTTAGGCAAACCCTCCTTCAAGGATCTACAAGGTCAGAATTCAATCACGGAGATTCAGGGAACCAAGCTCTGGGAAAGGTGTTTTTATTTAAATATTCCTTCAAAGTACATTCCAGACCTTGGTCACACACATGATTGTTCTCAATATGTTTGGATGCTGACTTCTTCTGTCATTCAAGTTTCAACTCAAGTGGAAAGAGCCTCAGAGCCTACTCTCATATCACCTGTTCTAAAGTTTTCCTTCTCTCATTAACATGTGCTGTGCCCTTTATAGAACTTAGACAGAAATTGCTGTACCTGATGACATTAATTTTCTCCTCTCCCACAGGAATGTAATCCCCATAAGACCATGGGATTTCTCTCTATCCTATGCTGTCACTGGTATTCCCTTTCTAAACAACTGTTAAATGAATAGAGAGGTACATTCTTTTACATAAAGACATTTTCTATAAGTCTTTAAGAAAGTAGAAATCCACAGATAGTTTTTCCAATCCTTAAGAAATACCAGTGGAGTATTAACTCATCAATTTTTTGAAATATTCTTTCCACTTAACTGAGTAACCCTTATCCATTCTACTCTAAAGCAATTTAAAAAGAGTCCTTTAAAGTTATCTTTGTCTAATAGATCCACTTGTGGTCAGAAAATTCACACATATTTGAGAACTAAAGAATACTTCCAAGAAATTATACAATGGAAAATACAGTATAATAATAGCAGAATTAAAAGACTACGGAATAAAATAAAGATTTTTTTCAGAATCAGTAACAACAAAATATGTCAATATTCATTTTGTGAATCCAAAGTCTATAAATAGTAATAATTATTATTGCGAAGTTGCTGAATCTCTTTAACAAAACCAAATGAGGATAGCACATTGTACCCAGGCTTCAATCTGTAAATATATTAGAATAGTAACTTGAGATCCGACTATTCAGGGCATCATTACATGTCTAATATAGGAATGATATACTAAGATTTTATTAGTGGATTTTCTGACATTAAACTGTAGAATTTGAAAAATGACTACTCTTTTTAGACTACTCATTTGGGTGAAGAGAACTCTAAAGTTATATAAATGTCTTCTTCCTTAACAATATTTTGGCATCTAAAATAACTTGCATTTTAATTAATGAACAGTCACTGAAGATAGCTTCTTATACTTGGATCTAGCACTAACATTCATTTGCATTCTCTCTCTCTCTGTCTCTCTCTGTCTCTCTCTGTCTCTCTCTTTTCTCTTTCACCATATTGGCACAAACTTTACACAGTCATTTTGTTCATATTTTCCTTTTCCTGCTGTTCCAGGCTTCCTAATTCCCTCTAATACCATTGGCAGGCTCCTGGGCATTGTAGTACCCAACATAAACTTGGATTGCCATGTGCTTTATGTGTATGTGGCATCATCCTTCAGTTCAAGATGCATTCTGGTGCATGGCTGGGGATTCTGTACAACACGTTTGAGTCCATGCATTGGCATGGAGCACAGCCCACTCTCCTGGATTACCCTGAGGTCTCCTGTACCTGTGGGACAGCTCAGCAGCACAGAGACAAGCAGGCTTTCCAAAGCCAGCCATTGAATTCAGGTTCTATTCTCCTGCCAATTCAATGTGCATTGATTTTCGTTTACTGTTTCCAAATATATCATGTAGATAGATGAGTGGTGGATGGGAGTTTTAAAGTTTGTATAAGGATTTAGGGAAGATAAAAGTCCAAATGTTTGGGTATTCATACATTGTTCATCCACTCTTTTTAGAAGCCTGTGGGAAACCATCCAAGAAGAGTCTTACATTCTTGCCAACAGTTCCTGCTTAAGAGTGAAAATAGCATTCAGTCCTACTTGGATACTTACATGTTTTCAATTTTAGTCGTAGCCAGAAATTGGCCCAATAAGCAATTTTAGGAAACAAACAGGTAAATCACACTGAATTAGGAATTTTAAAAGACTTGCATGGTGGGCAATAAATATCAGTATGCACTGTTTTGTCCAGAATGGTTAATCTGGCCAAAGTGAATGGAGTGGGATATAAAGTAGTGGCTCAAATGTTTTAAGTTTTGGTTTCACAAAGACTTGTCTTGTAAATCTGCGTGGACACCTTACTCTCATCATATTTTACTGATAAAGTTTACATATTCTAGCTCACAGGTTGCTCAGGAAAAGAAGTTTTGTGCTTTATACATGCAAAAGAAAATTAGAAAATGGTTGGTATCTCATTGGGATCACGTATGGTATACAGAAAGAGCTCCAGGGGTTCACATGAGTATAGTGTCTGTAAGAGTGCCATTATCATCATTGGTCAGTATCACTAAGGGCCTAAATTGACTTAACATAAAGGAAAGTTTTATCTATCATATCAGAAAATTATTGTGCATTATTTTTGTGGATGTTTTCCAGACAATTTAAATTTCTTCTCCTTCCTTTCCTAGATTTTGCTGACTGTCAAATTGTAGGAAGAAATTTCTGTCTTACACTCTGTATTATGGTAACTGATCACACTGCTAGCCTAACACGTAACAAAATAATTGCCCTTAAAGTCCAACACCAGTAACATTCCTTCTACTTTAATAATCAATAAAAGAATTTTATAGATAATGGTTAGTATATTTTGGTTATATTTCTCTAGAGTTCAGCCACAGGAGACTTCCTCACAGTCATGTGGGTATTATTTATTGAATAATCTTTCTATAACAAGTATACTGCCAGCTAATAATCATAGAAAATCATGTCAATAAACTTGTGCATAAATACCTAAGAGTACCAAAAATAGCAACTTTGTTTTCTATATAGATAGATTTTATGTAATAGGTAGCCACAACATAATAGATGTATTTGTTGAGCTTTTTACTCTATAAAAGATATTAAGCTAAACATCTATAAATGTAACTTCATTTCATGCTTACAACAATCCCAAGAATTGAGACCATTATTATTCCTGTTGTAAACATAAGTAAAATAAAATGAAAAAATAGTGGAGTTCCTTGTACAATATTTTACAGAGCCTAAAAGCAACAAGATGAGATACAGTCTGAGACTGGGATTGCAGGTCAGGTACTCATCTCTGGTTACCAATTCAAACGGTTGCTACGAGTAGCCCCAGCTCTACAAAGCCAGCACTATAGAGATGGGATTTCAACATGCTGACTATATGGATATTCTAATCCCTCAAATCTTGCATGTTTTTAAGATTACAAGGATTAATTTCTAACACTGATGTTACACCCTTACAATGTAGACTTAATTGTTCTTAAGCTTAATTGTTCTTCACAAACCAACCACTGTGGACACAGACAACTTGTCCTGGGACCTCTGCATTTCCCAGCACTACAAAGGAGACAGAAAAGTATTGAGATTTTTTGAGAGATTCCAGAAATCCATATATACCTTTTAGCTATTCATATAAATTCTTTGGTCAATGCTCTCAGGTTCAGTTGTATTTACTTGTGATATAATTGTTTTAGTAGTTTTATGCCTAAACATTAAGTGGTAATGTGGAAAAAAATGAGCAAATTTATAAGTGTGCAAAAGAATAATAGTAAAGAAATCAGTGGCTTTTTAAAGTGTAAATTTCTGAGACTATATTACTTTACTCAAAAAATTAAGAAATGTTTACAATAAAATGTACATTAATTTTTTAATATAAATGTGTTAATTTTTTAACGTAAGTACATAGAATAATTTATAATGCATGCATGTTTTTGCATTTGTTCTAGGAGTAACTTTTTATAGAATCTGCTTATCAGTATTGAAGTCTTTATTTAGTTTTAGATGAGGCTACTTTGCATTCTCAAAATCCAAACTACTAACTGATTGTTTAATCTAAAAGTAATGACACTGATAATTTTGCTTAATATAATATACATGAATAAATACATTGTACTCATCAACTAACTACAAATAACCAAATTATTAAGATATTCTGGATTCTGAGTATAATTTTTCATTTTTAACTTATATATCATCTTCATGCCAAATTTCATTTTATTCTCCACCACCATAACTTGAACTATTTGTTTCAATGGAGCTAGCTTTCTCCTTAAACCAAACAACTCTTTCTCTTTGTTTCGTCCAAAAATTTTTGTATCAGTCCACCGTTCACTTGATACCCAGCAAAAACTGGGTTTTTTGAATATTATTTGAAATTTTGATAGTACAAAGATGTGATTTGTACATGTGATATCATTCGGTTCCAATAGAAAAAAATTATTTTTCTACCACTTTGTAGGAACCCACTGAACGAATTGCCATGCTACTTCCAATTTTAACCAGGGCATGCAGAATCATTTTGTGCAAGCTAAGCTGCATTTACTTAAAATGCTAAAAATTATCTGGGCACAAACAAAAGATTTTTGTTTGGTTGATATTGGTCATGAATTTTATACACTTTGCAGCCTTTTATGGAATTGGTTTTACAGTCTTTTTTCATGCCCGCTTTACCCAGAAATACACTTACTATAAATGTTGGTCTGTGCAAAGCAGAAAAATGATGACACTCCATGGTTTCTTATAAGGCCCTTTGCTCAGCTTTATGTTTTCATGTTTCATTATTTACACATCTCAAGTAAGGGCAGTTTTCTTCCGTGAATTCAGTAAGCACTCTTCAGTACAAAATTAGGGTGATGTCTCTTCGCAGACTCCTTTTAACTATTTTTCATTTCAATGCTCTGACTCAATGGTTGTCTAACTGCATAAACCTTAAAACCTGTAACTAGCCAGAAGACTAACTGCTATTCTTATTGGAAGTTCATATGTTGTAGCATGTAATAGGCAAAATTAGTTTGCGTTAATTTCTTTAAATGGTCCAATAATACTGAAGAATAATTTAAAGGGAGATCATTGTAATTTTGCTCTTTTCATTTCCATTTTTGCATATTAATGTTGCTTTTGAAGAAAACTGTGCATATGTGTTTATTATTTTAAACTGCCAGACATGATATTAAAATTAGTTTCACCTGAGAATATTCTCACATAATAATACATATATTTTAAGACTGCTCTAAAAACTTTTAGTTAAATTTTTTAAGGAAATACTTGAACATGCTGAAAAACCTAAGCACATACACATATTGAGAGGGGAACCATCGAGCAACAATTCACTCTTTTTTACTCTAGCAAATGTCAGGGGAAAACATCAATTTATTCTCAGATAATAATGCATAGTGTACTAATGTCTTGAAAAAAATGAAAACTATAAAGAACTCAGGAATGTGTAAAATAAATGAGAAATAACTGCTCAAACAACTAAATTATATAGGAGCCAGTGTCAAAGACAAGAAGTTTATTACACAGAACTAGCAGCAATTTGAAATTATTAGATTCAAAAACACATTTATAAAAGAAAGACTTTCTGCTTCGAAAGATTTTGAGAGTACATAAATGCAGTATTTATTACTATGTTATGCTTTGTAAAAAATAAGTTCAATACCTGCAATGAATCAGTCATTTGACAACATTAAGCAAGAATAGGTTTTTTGACAAAACTTAATTTTTACTCGGGAACCGTTTTGAATTCTTTTACTAACATTTGCAATTTTATTCTAGAATTCATAAAATACCTACTTTCAAAAAATGGCTTAATGGTGAGATGCATGAATCATTACATTCTCTTTCCTTTGGTTATATTTTTAAATTTACTGTAGTTGACAAATAATAGTTGCATATATTGTGGAATAATGTGATGTTCTGATAGGTTAATGACTTGAGATAATTAAATAAGGCTAATTAACAAATCTTTTACCTAATATGCTTTTTGTTGTAAAACATTTAAAATCTACTCTTAGCAATTTTGAAATATGCAATGAGTGTTATTATTTACTACCCTGTGTTTGCCATTCTGTGCAATAGATCACTAAGGATTACTCCTTGTGACTCACTGAAACTTTACCCACTTTGATCAGTAGCCACACTTTCCTCAAGCTCCATCCTCCCCCAAGTCTTTGTAACAAACTTTCTACTCTTTCTACTTCTCTAAACTCAACTTTTCTAGATTATACTTAGGTATCAGATGATCTGGCATGTATATTTCTGTGCCTGACTTATTTCATTTAACATATTTTTCTAGGTTTATCCAGGATGTCCCAAATAACAAGTTATCTGCTCTATGGTGGAATAATATTCCATCGTGCTTATGTATCACAGTTTCTTCATCTGTTCATTTATTGAATGTTAAATAAATAACTTAAGTTTATTCTGTATCTTGGCTCTTGTGAATAGTACTGCAGTAGTCATGGCAATGCATTTGTCTATCTGAGATAGGATTGCATTTCTTTTAAATAGAAACCAGGTCAGATTGCTGGATCATACAGACATTTGATTTTTAGTTTTCTTAGTAACTTCCACACTGCTTTCCTTATTAGTTATATTAATTCATATACCCACCAAGTGTACGAGATTGTTTTTCTGCAGATCCCTGCCAACACTTTCCTGTTTTCTTTTTGATAGTAACTGTTCTAACAGATGTATGGTGGTATCTCAATTTGGTTTTAATTTGCATTTATCTGATGATTAATGATGTCAAACATTTATTCAGATAACTCTCAGTCATTAGAAATTCTCCTTTTGAGCAGTGGCTATTTGGGTACTTTGCCAATTTTTGATTGGGCTATTTGTTTCATTATTTTAGTTGCATTTTATTTTGTTTGCTATTGAATTGTTTGAGTTGCTTGTGTATGTAGGACACTGCATCCATGTAATGTATGGTTTTCAAATGTTTTCTCTCAGTCTATGTGTTGCCTTCCTCCATTAACTCTTACTTTTGCTATGCAGATGCTTTTTAGTTTGGTGCAACCTCAGTTTATTTTTGCTTTTGCTAATTGTGTTTTGGAGTTATATTCTAGGAATCTGCTTAGACCAATACTGCGAAGCACTTCCTGAGGGTTTTTTTTTATGATTTTTATACTGTCTGGCCCAAATTTTAAGTCTTTAATGCATTTTGAGTTGAAATACCTATGATGTAAAATAAGGATTCCATTCAATTTCATCCTTCTGGATGTGAATATCCTGTTTTCCAAAACTCAGTTATTGGAAATACTGTCCTTTACTCATTTTGTTTTCATGGAAACTTTGTTAAACAGCAATTGTCCATGAGTGTATGGGGTGTTTTCTGAGATTTCTATTCTAACATAATGACAAGAAGTCTGCTTTTATGCCAGTACCAGTGTGATATTCTTTATCACATCAAGGCATACTGTACATATCATGGACACATCATAGCAGAGGAAGAATGTACTATGACATAAGTAATGACCAAGAAAGTGTCACCATCAAGAACATGGTCAATGGGCTGGGAGTTTGGCTCAGTGGCTTAAGCGCCTGCCCCGGCAGGCGTAAGGTTATGAGTTCAATCCCCAATACCGCAAAAAAAAAAAAAAAAAAAGAACACGGTCAACTGTTTGCAAGGTCTACTGCTGTCCATCCTCCAGAGGATCAAGTATCCAAAATTTGTGTCAGAACCAACAATAGATTATATATTGCAACTTTGAACATAGGAACAAGGAAAATGATATCAAATTCATCTGTGTGATAACTCTCCCAATTTCTATGAAATAGAATGACCATAGTTTTCCTGTGTATGTATGGGACGAGCTTTAATTTTGTCTATTCTGTAAATAAATACATGATAATTGCAAACTGTCATGAAACACAGAGATAAGTATCATAAACTGACCCAAACAAGAAAAGCAATATAAAGTTTTGGTCTAATAAACACCTCAGAGTGGTGTTTTCTTTAGTAGAATATACATAAGATAATTTAATATAATATAATTAATATATTATACAATGCAATGGTAGCATGCTTCTTTATTTGCAAGGTCTTCCAGATATGTATAATTTATGACATACAGTGAGAACTTAACATGGGGAAGGACATACTTGACAAATTCATGGTGGAGTCGTATCTGATTAGAGAACAAGTCATAGATAAACAACATGAGCAAAAATATGAAGATATTTTGAAGATGAATGCAGGAGTATTTGTTTCAGTAATTGGAGGTTGTTGGTAACATTAAAATATATGTTTTTACAAACAGGAGTTTTACTGCAAAGCACCCCCACTCGAGATGAAGAATATCTAAGAATTTTACATAATTATTGCCTTACCAAACTTTTAAATCAAAAAAGATTCTTCAAAATAATTGCATGGATATTTCTAAGGAAAGAGAATTTCTATGAAATATGCTAATTTTCCTGGTGGAACCAAAGGAATTGCATAATTGACAGAAATGCAAATATTTTGGTACTTTGAGCGTACACATTGTATCTCAGTTATACTTATTTAATGAACAGCAAGAATACGATCCAGAATAGGGTTCAGGAAGCCAGAGTTATTTGAGGAGTTGGGTTTTAGAGTATGGGCAAGAGGAAGTGAAAATATAAAGAAAAGGTGTACCCAGGAAATAAGCCCAGGGTTCAAAGATAATATTAGTGCAAACAGGTGGACAAAAATTCAGAAGCCAATCGTAAGACAGCAGGATGCAAAACAGAGATAAGAGCACATCCATCAGTTTCAACCATGCCTGCTGCCTCTCCTACCTGAGTAAAGAGGAAGTTATTGAAACCACTGATTTGATTCATCCAACATGATGAACACACTATCTAATCTTATGGAAGCTTTATATGTGAGGAAAAAAAAGAAATAAAGTAAACATAAGCCATATATGCCTGCAACCCTATATACACGCATTTGCAAACATAGGCAGCAGCAATAATCAAAAGGAGCAAAACTCCATACTTTTTCGAATAGGGTCTGTGATATGTTGTTTTGATCTCTTCAGTATCTAACACATTTCATGTATTAAAATGAATATATGTTTAGTGAATGGGAACAATTTTTGTCCACTCTATTAAAATGTACTATTTGTCAGGAATACACATTTGAACTTAGCGCTTTGATGCCAAAATAATAACATTGATGAAAATATTAGAAAGTCATCACTATCTTTTTTACATTAAATCAGTTATTACAAAAAAAAATAAACTCCATGCAAGCTGCCCTGTGGAAAGGGAAAGTGTTGGCAAGAGATATGAGAAAGTCTTTTGAGAAGTCAGAAGTGTGCTTCTTGATCTGAGAGAAAGTTACCTGGGTAGACACGTGAGGACAATTCATCAAGTTGAACCCTTAAGACATGTGCACTTGATTACATGTAAGTACACCTCCAACAGTAACACTGTGTAAGCCAAATAAAGCCTATGTTTAGGCTGTATCTGGAAAATAATCTGCTTTTATCTAAATAATTTACAGTAGAAATGATTTGGCTTAGCTGAAAGAGTATCACAGAAGTAGATTCCCAAATAACTATTAGAGAATGGGAAGCAGGAAAGGGATTTTGCTATTGAAGGCTTTATTACATTCTGTCTGAGTACCAAGATTGTGAGCACATCAACATCACACACCAGTCCATTTGCAAAAGAGGAATTAATGCATTTTCTTGAATCTTCACTAATGTAACTTGTACTTAGATCACTCCATCCTTACAAAGTGCCTCCCTGAGATTTACTCCAATCTCTCCCTGCTTTGTCAGAGAAAAAGTTGAAAGAGACTGGCCATGGTTGAATATGAGAGGACTCAACCTTAATGTTAGAGAGACTGGCCAGTCTCTCTCCCAGCTTCAGGATGTAGGGTTGGTCTTTTCTTTCTTGTTTGTTTTCCTCTGTTTCTTATTATCTGTCTTGTTTTCTTGCTATTTTTGTGCTCTCCTTCTTGCTTTCTTTCCTTGTCTTTTTATTTTGTTAATTTGCTTCTTAATGCATGGAAGACTCTCAGAATAATCTGGGGCCTACGTCTTGAGCAATAGCTCCAAGTCTGTGTGAAGAACGCACAGCACAGTCCCTAAGACAGCAGGCCTGGGACTAGCACCCTGTCTAGCACCTTTCCCTGCCACACATGGAAATGGAAAATGATTTGTTTAGCATCCAAATGAGTACATAACACCAACAGCAAAAAATTTTTTTAAAAAAATTAAAAAAGGTTTCCAGATCTTAGTTCTCTTGTAAAGCATTACAAAAAAAAATTAAATAAAAAATATGGATTATTTTTATAATGAATGCAATCTTCTTAAACTAGTAGCCAGAGAAGAGCTTAGATTGTTCTATGTATAAAACACCCAAAAGGCAAAATAAAATTAAAATTAGAACTGTTGAAAAAATAAGCCTGTTAAATACACAATATTGCCAGGCAAAATAGCTATGTGTTTATCACTTTGCTACTGCAATTATGCTTACCATAACTCTTCATGCATATATTTGTATCTCACTAACACTACAAAGGCTAAAACATAAACCTCAGATCACTGAACATAGTTTCAAGCAGAAAGACCCTGAAAATTCTTCTTATTAAAAAACAAAAATAAAAAGATTTGGATTTAATGTTACTACAAATTTCTCTACTAAGTAAAAGATTGTTGTAACTATGTGTGTTCTGGCATCAAATGAATAACCATTACCTGCTTTGCAAGTCTTCTTGCTTAGAAAAGGTATGAAATTGTCTATGGAAGATTTTGTGGTGTATAAGGCGGAAAAACTGGTCCATTTAATCTGAAAAAGGAAACACCAGGGAATGAACTTAGGTTGTTATTCCTTGGTAAAGAGAAGATAAATATTTTTAAGTAATTTCCACTGATTTACAAAGATTATGAATAAACTGTAATTGGACAGATGTGGGTTAGAGTGGGTGTGTTAGCTATTAAGTGGCAAGAGAAGTCAGGAAATTAATTCTCTTGGGGTGAAACTCTGTATTGGAAAATAAGCAAGATGATACTTTGAAATGATTTCTAAAGTCTCAACAAAATCCGTGCCAAAGATTGCATGTAAAAAGAAAAGATAAAAGTTTATTTGTAGTAAATAGCAAATGAAGAGAGGTAAAGAAGGGCAAGAAGAAGAAGAGGAAGAAAAAAAGAAAAAAGAAAACCCCAGTATCTGATTGATGAACACATAATGAATCTTTATTGCTGAGGTAATAAAATATTGCAGCTACTACCAATAAATTGCAGATGCAGTGATTGAGAAAATTTAATAAAAATCAAAAGCCTTTAAAAATGACAACAACATCAATAGCTAAACATTTTCCATGAAAAAAACTTTCTATTGTTGGTTCATATATTTTTATTTAGATATAATTTCAAGAAATTACTTTTTACACTTAAAATATCTAAGAAACGAAACATGGCAGAGTCAACATTTCCACAAAAATAATGCAACGGTCCAGTCTTCATAAGAATTAATGTCCATTGGGGGAAAGACGCTTTTAACTCCAGTGGTATATTTTATTTGGGCATTATATATGATAATTAAATATTTTGTGAAGTGAAAATTAATGAGTCCTTATGACTGAGTCATTCCAAACATTTTCTGATAAATTCTTTTAAAATAAATACCATGAATGATAATTGAAATTAGTTACCACATGCATTGGCCTTGACAAATCCAGTTTAATGGCACTTGGGCTTGCCTTTCAGTTTGTGTAAAGTTCTATTTCCCTACATTTGGATTTTAATCAGGTCACTCATTCAAGCCAGACCACTGAATATCTCCTTATTTTTAGCAATTCAAATGACTCCCATCTTATTATGGATTAAAATTTAAAGCTTCTTGAGGGGTATCAACTACCTGTCAGTTTATACATACAGGGTGAGCTGCGGTGCCAATCTGACAGAACTCTGGATAGAAACCATTACCCAGTTCTTGGTCCTCATACCCCGCAGGGATGCACACCTCCAGGATCGATCCTGGCTCTCTCCTTAACCAAGCATTGCTTGCTTTGGTCTCAAAGACTAAGCTTTTTAGTTCAACCTGGAAGAGCTCTGACACCATTCCAGCCTCAATTCCTGCCCTGTCTTCAGTCAACATCACATTTTGCAATTACTGCGATATCGAGCAGATTAGAATGAGGAAATACTTAGTGCCAATTTATCCCCAAAATTTTCTGTGCAGTGAATTCATTTAACGCATATAGACTTCCTTTTTCCTTTGACTTTCTATTTTTTGAATTCCTTCCTCCAATTCTCATTTGAAATATTATCTCTCATAGAGAAAGTCTTCTCTGATTCTGAAGCTCAAACGGATGCCCTTGCCGAGCTTTGCTAGAGTAATCATAAGAGATTGCAAGACGCGGATCTGTTATCAATCTTCAAATTCCCAGGACTTTCAGCAACCTGACACAGAGTTTAAAGTCACAGATTCAACCAAGCTGAATGAATGAATGACTCAACACAAACAACCAGTAAGAAGAAGAGAAAAGAAAAATAAAATGAACAGCAATGACAGTCCTAGCACTGTCTGTTGCTTCCCCATGTCAACAACCACTCCCGCTCGCCCTGTTCCATCTTTGCTATGTTTCCATTTTGTCAACACCACCAACATGCTACATAGGCTATCGTGTTGAGCTTGAATTCAGAAATCTGCAGCTCAAGGAGGTTTTAAAGACTTTCCTAACTGCAAACAGATAATTACCTACAGAGTGAGAAGTAGGACTTACAACACCTGACCATGGTTTTCCTCTACCCTCCTGCCGCATGCCCTGGGCTTCAGACCAGCTGTCTGTTGGGAGAGAGGAGAAAGTTACAAGAAAGCATCTCCCCAGAATGATTCTTTGTATACACAATCATTCCTTTCATAAGTATACAGAGAGAATATCTTCTAATATGAGTGCAACAACCTAGCTAAATTAGCTAGGACACGGATTGCCCAGGAAGAGGCGGGAGGGATGAACATGGGAGGGCTGGACTTGGGGGGCGGCCTCCCTGCAGCCAGTAAGTGCAAAGGGAGTAGCAGGGAGCCAGACTGCTGACCCTATGACTCCCTTCCTGTGTAATGCACACAGTGGACACATCCATAATAAAAGCAGTGTCAATTCATCAGTGCAGAATAAACTCAAGCTTGTATCAGAACTCCAGCCAGAATCCTTAGGCACTTTCCCAAAGAGGCCATCTCAATTCATGTCAATGCAGTGGTCATTGACAAGCTGCAGTCTGAAGCCTTTCCAAGACTTGGCAGGGTCTGAGAAGCCATATCCATAGAGGTATGGCTGCCGAGGCCTGGGGCGTCACCCGTGCAGAGAGCTTCAAGTGTGTGCGGTTACTCTTTGAGGGTAAGACCAAAACCGCTAGTTTCCTTTAACGTCAACCAATCTGTACTTCACACTGCTGCAAATGACTAGAAATAGAAATTCTCCTCTCTTAGAAAAATGATTTCTTGCTTCTTTGATAAACCCCCTGTGTTTCCCATCAGTTTGAAAGAAAAGCTCAGGTATGATATGGAGTTGCCTAACCCTGAGGGAGGCAAGCCCATCCCAGTAACACCGTAGAATGCCTGTGAAGTTCCCCAAGTGACCCTGGATGTGTTAGAATCAGAGTGACCCAAAACAGAATCCACATTCATTCCCTACTAATCACAAGAAGATTTTGCTGTAGGACCCTTCCTCACAGAGCCTCCGCACGCCAGCTCAATGCATACATACATTGACCACCTTCTTTTATCCATCTGGACCTCAAAAATCTCATCCTCTAACCTATTCAGGACGTTCTACAGCACTACAGCATTTGGACTACAGTACTGCAAATGAGTTGGAGCTTAGTACTGAAAAATCATTCTTATCTGGAGATGGGGAATAAGGAACACATACAACTGAGAGAAATAGATTGTCTCCTGGGGCCAAAGCAGACCCTGCAAAGCCCCTTATAAGAAAAAATATTAATAAAATATAATAAATCAGAATTGTTCTGCTGTGGCTATGTTTAGGCCTATAAACATTTTATTACCTGACCATAAACCTACCTTGAAATGTGCTTACCATCAATTCCAGCCTAGGATAGTGTCTTAATGGGCCATTGTATCCAATATTAACATTACTTTAGTATCTTTAGGGACACAGAACCATCATTCTTCAGAATATGAGTTAGAAATAGTTGAACCATTTTATCCCTTAATCTGTTATTTCCTGATTGAAATTAATTAAAGTACACTCATGTTGTTTCATCTCTTCACATAGCTACAATACCAAAAAAAAGAAAGAAAGAAAAAATAATCCCCTACTGACTTCCTTGTTTCTAAGGGGCTCTTGTGAAATATTGCAAGTGTATACACCCAGACACAGTGCTGTTAGCTATTTGGAGACTCTATGCTGGATAAATCTTGCAAATAAAGGCATAAATAATATATTAGTGCCCTGGGTCCCTCTTTCACCAAATTTATACAACACAAAAGTGATATGGAAGACTAAGAGTAACTTTAATATATGTAAATACCTAAATTGGATAATTCAGGCACAAAAATATATTGTAGCTTGGTGCTTATTATTTTAAATTTATGTTTTATGCATTTCCATTGCCTGAGTTAATATATTTCTTGGTTTCTACATTCTCATATCTCCTACCATAACCTGCCCTTAAAGTATTGCAGAAAATATTATGTGAGCATTAATCCACAAAGTTAAAGCAGTGTGTTTGTTTACACCAGCCACCCCAAAACAGAGCTACATAACAAGCTGTTTTCTAACAGCGTGATAGAGTATTTTTAAATTGGTTGTAGCAAGCTTTTCAGAGTCTGACTTCTCCTTGTTGCAGGCTGCCTATATCCACACATACCACAGACACTACTGTGAGCTCTGAGTGGAAATCTTGAAATTTCCTCTTGTTTAATATCAGTGACCTGAGCTGCACAGCATTCTCCTTAAACTTGCTGAGAAGAGTTATAGTTGATTTCTTCGGTGGGTGCACTCTATTTTCTCACTTAATAGGAATGGGTAAGAAATGAAGTATCTTTCTTTAGCTCTACAAAGGATGATTTTCCAGTCCCCTTAATGCATTCCTTTGGAAAGAGAGACCTGGAAATCATTTCTTGCTACATTTATAACTTGCTCTGTATTTTTCAGGGTTTTTTACTCAATGCAGCTGTAGAGTTAGAATGTGGGAGCTCACTCACTTTCCTAAGGCAAATACAACAACCTCCATTGTAGCCATGGAATCAGTTTCTCCTGTGTGCAAGCAATCAATCAGAGATCAGTTTCATGATCCTGTGGCAACTGTTTGACTAATGAGAAACATGGAATCTTTCTAGTCACTAGATTTGAAAAGTATGCAATTGTCCCAAGATCTATCAGCTCTAATTTATCTACTTCTCTCTGTCTGCTTCTTTTTCCCTGGGAAGGGATGATCTGTTTTAGTTATCTCACCCCATTTGAAAATTATAGATGTATTAGTGTTAATATCACTCCTACCTTAAAAGAGTCTAAGTTGAGACTATATCACTGCATGTATTTGGAGGAAAAAGTATTCAATAGTGGTTTTTGAGTAAGAGTCTTAGTTCCAAAGACTGGCCTTGATTATGTTTGAAAGCCATGTCTGTGAAAAGTTGGTTTATCAGTTTTCATTTTGCTTCTGACTACGTCCCATGATCATTTTGTTTCTTCTTTTACATTATCCTCAGTTTCCCCAACACATGTGTGTCATAAGAATCTTTAAGGTGCTTAGCTATAATCAGTGGAGAGTAAAAAGAGACTCTTTTATCCAGAAATGTAATTTCCATTTATTTTATGGAGGCTACTCCTGAAACTCCTTCTGCAGCAGGCAATTTCCTAGTCCTTGCAAGAACAAATACCATCTTCACTGTTACATGAAAGGAAATGTTGAATAAAGAAGTGTGGAAATAAAGAAAACTGAAAGAATTGGTTGACAAATGTGGCAATAACAAAGAAACTCCACAGGTGAACAGGGACAGAACAATGATAGTGGATTTGTTTTCACGACTGTTTCATATTTAATGGAATCAAAATAACATGCAGGATGTACTTCTTGCATTAGGCTCACAATTTCAATTCATCAGATGCATAAGACAGTAACACATAAATGAATGAAAATAAAGCAGTGGGATAGGGGATGAGAGAGAAGGAGGCAAAAGGAGATGTTCAGTAAATCATATCTAAATTGGATGGGTCACTGGAGGCAGAGGTTAGCAGGAGCTTATATGAGCTATTTGACTTGTACCTTGTACCATTCTGATAAAGTTTTATACTTCTCTTAATGAGCTGGACCAAGCTGGTGCTTCTCCCTCTGTCCATACTCTTTATTTTGTGCTTTTCTTGTCATCTACTGTATGTACATTCTGTGCTGATTAATTATGTTTGTGTAGGAGGCTGAGGAAGCCAGTAAGAATTCCATCTAGATTTCTTGTCATGAGCTTGTCAACACCTGGCTGGTTTGTTCTTCACCCTCCAGGGTGAGCCAGGCAGATCTTTGATGCAGAGAGACAGGCTCCATGTCACTAACAAAGACCAAACGTAAGCCCAGGAGTGTCAGTGTTGTGTGACTTGCAGGGAGCAGGGCAGGCGATAGGGGACTGCCAATTAGGTTCCATACAAGTGTGCTGCCCGTACGTGTTCCTGGTGTGGTTTGTGATTCCTAGCACTTTTAGATGGTGAATAATTGACACCCCTGGAAGACTGGGTACTATAATTGTCCCCATCACTGAGGAGGAAATTGTCTTGTACTCTGGAAAGGCTCATTTACACTGTATGTATCTTTGCTGTGTATCCAGGGGTGCTGTGAGGGCCATTTGCTAATTATCCGAAAGAGCTCTTATGCTCTGATGAGATGCTTCAGAATGCAGGCTTCTGTGAAACATCCATGAAACTTTCTCCATATTTTCTGTAACACTTGGCAAAGGACCAGTCCTCCTTGGTCATCTAATCCACCTTTTTTGAGCTAGATGGGAAAGGAAAGAGAAATATGTCAGAAAAGGGGCACTCTATTCAGCCACAATTAGGAGGCCACACCCATCCCTGGAGAGACCCTAACTTCATGGGGTGCTCCCATTAAAATGATAAAAAAATATTAACAGATTTTATGTACATATTTAGGGTTTTTACTGTTAAATTGTCTCAATGCCTATGTTAGTGAAATTCTGTGACTATTTGTCAAAGCAGACCTATGCCTGATCTTTTGGTATAACTAGGAAGAATTTAATTCTTGTCTAGTTCAGTGTTTCTCAAATTACAATGAGACTTCTCGAGAGTCCAGATGGCATCCACTCCATCAGCAAACTCAAGACCTCCCAGCACAGGGCCGACCTGTTCAGAAGTCCCTACCTGTCCAGGTTCTTCACCTCTGTCCAAAATCCTGGAGATGGACTGTGTCAAGCATTGTGTTTGATGCTGGAGAACAAAGGTAGAACATTTTTCCAACAAGTAAGACATATAATAATTACATTGTTTTAAAAGTTAAGCAAATATGTATAAAAACTGCTAAGCTGATGTCATCTGGTAAATTTACACAGATATATTTGGAGGTTTGTTCTAAAGAAGGTCAAAGAATTGACCTGCTGGAAAAAGTTATGGAGTTTTAGGGGAAGTTTTCAAGCAAACGAGAAGACATTTGTAGAGATCCAAATGTGTGAGACAGCCTGATGTAGTTAGAGAATAGAAATGACTTCCTTACTCAGAGGGGAAATACAGCACATTCACTAAGGGGCCAGAAGCTAAAATTAGGTGGTTAAGGTTTAAATAGTAGCACCACCATTTATGTGACAGAAGTTCTGGGTAACATATTTTACCTTCTTGCTTCAGTTTTTTTTTTTATCTGTAAATTGAGAAGGACAAGGTATTATATGGATATATTTTTGGAACAAAAATTAATAAATGTAGCTATTGTTCTTCAGGTTAAGTAAAGGGATTAGTGAGACCACACACTGAGGAGACCCTGCAGAGGTGAACAGTGACCTTCTCAGAATAAAAGGAGCTCTGTATTCCTTACCAGGAAGGGTCTACCATGTGTGACTGATGGGAATTTACGCTGGAAAGTTTGCTGGTCATATTCATAGAACTCTGACAGGTAAACAGAAAAGAAACACAAATAACTAATAGAGGAAGACTATCTTAATGGTCTGCCTCCAGAGACTGGGTGAGTTGTGATCATTTACACCTGAGGTGATGTGAGAGGCACTGTTTGACTCATTGGGAAATAAAGTGAATTTAATTTTGTGGAGTTTAAAGTGTTGGTGGGACACTGGCTGAGGGTCAGTGAATGCTTGGATGCACAGCCATCTCAGAAGAGTCTAGAATAATGTCTAATAGATACCTGGAGCTGGCCTCAAAAGCAAATCGCCTGCTAAATACATAAACAAACATGCATGATAATGATCATCATTATAAGTTTCATTTAACACAATATATTGGAAGTAATATTGCATTTAGTAATCAATATAAATCACCGAGATAGTCTGCATTTTTTCTTTCAAATTCTTAAAATTTATGTGTAGTTCATTTACACCTGAGCTTTCTTAAGTCATCTTTCAAATACTCAGCAGCCTATGTGGGTCAAGACCTGCTGTACAGCACAGTGTAGTTCTAGAACATACTAAAGGAGAGGATTTATACATTCAGCAATTACTACTTGATAGCTTCTAGGTACTGTTCAGGCACTGAGACTTCAGTGGTAAATAACAGACACAGTGTCTCCTTCATTAAAACTCTGAATTATGAAATAGGGCTTCTGTTGGTAAGGCACAGCTTCCAGGTAGACCATCCCATCCCCGGGATGACAGAGACCAGGTGGGATTTCTAATCCTGTTCTCCCTCTCTGTCCTGAACCTTTGTGTATTACAAACTACATAACACCACACGTGGAAACTGTGTTAGTTACTTTTCTCTCATTGCTGAGATAAAATACCAGACACCCAAATTAAGGAAGGAAAAGTTTTTTAGCTCACAGTTTGTGGAGGTTTCAGTCCATACTCAACTGGCTCCAAGACAGGGTGGTGTGACAGAGGGGCAACAGTACATGGCAGCCAGAAGACAGCAAAAGTAGCAAAACAAAAAAGGGAGGAGCAGGAGAGCAAGCCTCTTTCCCTCCCTTATAATGTATGCAGATTACTCGCCCCAGGGCAGATGTAGCACTCACAGCTGCAATCTCAGCATTAGATCATGAATCAATCACAAACTCTAGAAGCCCACCTCCATGACTTTGTGAGGCTTTGGGGGACATCTCGACACAAACTATAACAGAGACCCAGGCAAATAAGAGGGCCCTGCACAACTAATTCAAAGAAAATGAGCTTTAATGTGTTACAATGGCAGGAACATACTTGAGGGGACTTACTTATTTAAAGAGCAGGAGAGTCCCTGAAGTCATGACATCCACCTGAGACCTGAAAGATGGCCAGGAGTGAAACCCAAGGAAAGGTGGTCATGTGTGATAGGTGGAGTGGGAAATTATACTGAAAATCATGGGACCCCAACCTCAGTGGAAGACCTGGACTGAAAAGAGGTCCAGACCACCATGTAGCAGAGGCAGGGAGTTAGGTGAAGGTGGGAGAGCCAGGGTTCCTTTCAGGGTGTTTTGGGGTTCAAGAAACAGATACTGGGTACTGGTAATGTTAGCAGGAGATGGCAATGGGTCTAGAAGCCTAGGCCAGAAATATAGGCTAAAATCAGAATCGAGGAACTCTCAAAGTACTTTATGAAAGAACTGTGCAATATGTCAGATTCAGCAGGAAATTCCAGGCTGCCTTGGAATTTGCTAACAGAGGTATTTCATGGATCTTGGGGAATACAGCTAGGAGAAAGACATGGAAACCAAGTAGCGACAGCAGAAGTACCACTGGAGCAATATGAGAAAGATTAAGTAACTTATCCTCAATCATCCTGCAAGTTAGCATTAGATCCTGTACTTGAACTTGAGTTTCCTGCCTTTTAATCCACTCTTCTGGCTCTTTCCTCTGGACACACAAATTCCAAGATGATAATGGTACACACACACACACACACACACACACACACACACACACAGACACCTTGATTGGTGATAAACTGATTCAGTAAATGCATGCGTTTGTCTCATGAAAAAGCCTGGATTTGTTTGTAAAAATAATCGAGACCAATAGAAGTTCAGTAATTCACACAGTTTTACTTTTAAACTGAACAAAGAAATGTAAGTTTTAACTTTCTCCTAAGCAGGAAAATTCTATCCTGTCAAAAGTCTTCAAATCAATCAGTGCACAAGAATAAAATTTACTTAGTTTTACCAACTTTCCCAGCTTTCTCCTACTCCCACAAACTACCAACATAATGGCCAACATTTTATGTTATAGTCATTCTTTATCATGATTTTGGCAAAAATTTACATGCCTTACCATAGTCAAATCCATATGATAACCCTATAATATAGATCACTATCAGCATTTTGCAGCATAAGATACTGAAGCCCAAAGAGATTTAGTAAACACCATAGGATCATAACATTTTTAAATGACAAAAATTCCAGTTGTATTTAAAGCAAATCTGACACCAAAACTTTTGCTTTAACTAAAAATCCAAGCCATATATTTGTAGCATCATATTTAGTTTCTACTTATAATGATGGATTCATTTAAAACAAAGACGTGGAAATGAATGTAGACACTGTCTGGTCTCTATAGATCATTTAAAATAAACACAAAGTGAAGTTCTGGAAAATCAATTAATCTACCCCTTCTGAACTTGGTGTGTATTTTTACAACTATGTTTCATATTGTTCTGTATCACACAGTAAAGTACTTTTCTTCACATATACATTTGATAAACATGGGAGACCAACTCCATGAATTCTTCTGCAAATATATATAACCATAAAAAAATGTGTATGCATATTTGTATATCAATGTCTAGTCTACGTATTTTAAAAAATGCAGAATGTTGGAACAGCAACCCACTTGTCAAGACATAACAAATTAAACACATTCTGGAGGGAATTACAGTATCATTACCAATGACATGCGCAGAATGGATGAGTGTCCTTTAAATACTGCCTGTCAGGCCTACTCCTATCATAACACCCAGTGTAGATAGTACTCAGCCAGCTGCCTGTGGATGTAGCCAATACCGCATGTTAATGTAGAAGTCTGATTGCCAAGATGGTTATTTCCAGGCCTATGATCAAAAATAGTATATGCGTTGCCAAAGTGAGCATGTGTGATCAAAAGTAGTGAGATGAATCGAAAGCCTATCTCTCTTCAGCCAGGCTGTGAGTTTCTTGTCTTCACTGATTTCTCTTCTGTGTAGAATGAATATGTGGGTAGTGACTATTTTAAGAACTACCACTAGCAACAAAAAAGAAGAAAACAGACTACTCTGGGTAGCAACTATCTAAACCTCTGACTATCTTTATCGCACCAGGCCCCTAGATCTGCTCTTGTTTTCCTCCTTCCTGGCTGTCATTATTGTATATAAATTGCACACTCCTATCTGCGAACCTTTTTTTTTTTCCATACTGGGAATCAAACTCAGGACCTGGTGCTTGCCAGGCAGGCACTGTGCCACTGAGCTATATCCCAGGCCCCTGTGAGCCTCTTTGAGCAGGTATTGTTCACTCTTTTCTGTGTCATCCGTGTTACCAGCACAACCCATAAGGCAAAATAGGGAAACAGTGAATTGTAGCTGCCACAGAACAAAAAGACCAAACAAACTCCGAGTGCTCTAGGGAGTGCAATAGACTAGGTTATGATTTGTTAACCAATCCCTTGCTTGCGCCAAGGTAATAAATTGCTGGTATATTGGGGTAAATCAGATCTCTAGGGCAATGCTTTCGAACAGTTATACTTGTGACAAGAATTAGAACAACCCACAAAATCAAAGCAATGTTCATTGACAATTCTGAGTATCTTTGATCAAGAACATTCTCTGAGGTGAAAGTATAGAAGTTGAGAAGATCTCAAATGCCATCTTTGCCTAGGCATTCCTCGGCTTTGGGGTAGCCAGGCTGGCTTGTACCTTGGGAAAGACACAATTTCACTGCCTTACAGGAGCATCTCTTTTCTTACAAATTACATGAGTCAAAATGCCCATCAATACATTCTAGTTCTGTTTCAGTAAGGAAACTGGAAATAAATTGTTGGGAGCTTTCTTTGTGTATTCTACTTCCTTCCTCACCCAGTTCCCTTTTCTAATCTTTCTAATCCCACAGGCAGAGACACTTCGCAGTGTAAAATTGTTCATTTAAGTCTCAGCACTTTTTCCTACACTTAGAAGAACTTGACTTAGCCACTCAGGCCTTAAAGTGCAGCCCTTTACCTCCCCATAGGAAATGGCAGTAACTGCAGGGTGAAGACCAGGAAGTTTCCCTTGCCTTGCAAATCTATATTATATGACGAGGCTGTGCTGGTTCCAAAGGCAAAGGGACAGCCTATCATCCCCAAAGAATGATAGATAAGGATTAGGTTTAACACTGGAAAACATTTAGAAGTTAAAAGAAAGGCTGCATTCATGGTAGGAATAAAAGGGGCCATTCTTTGGCAAAACATAAAACAGCATCTGTTGCAACAACTCCAGTTCTGTGCTGTTTTGCATGGCATTCTTTGTTGCCCTAGGATGGCAGCTTCTCTCAGGCCTTTGAGGACATGAAATGATGACAGACAATGGCCCTGTGCCAAGAAACAAGAAAAACATCACATTTTGATGTGCAACTACTTGATTCTCAGCCATCCAAAAATACAGCGAGGAGGCTGTTTATTGCATTTAATGAACTGCCTTGGTAGCACACGGTGATTAATTTCCAGTTGTACCCTGCTGTACCTTGTAGCATGAGGAGCACACAACCAGAGCTGTCTGGCTTTGAGGTAAAGATGAACCCATGTGTGCAGTGTATGCCAGGTGTGTCAGAGTGGGCTGCCTGCCCTTTTACTTTGGCTCTGAGCTCTCTCCACTGACATTCTGGTGTCACATATTGGCTTGTTGTGTGAGATATTCATAATGGCAAAGCCCAGAAGATTCCCATTCAATTCACATATTTTGAGCAGCAACTCATTTTTGTAGTACTGTGAAAAAGATAATCTTTGGAATAAAATGGAAAAATGAAATTAAAAAAACATAATTTTGATCATGACTTAAACAGAAGAACTAATTAACTGAAGTCTCCTACCACTTGTAGATCATTAACAAGGCTTTTACTATACACAACTGATTGTAAATATTATTAAAAATGGAGATACTGAACATTTTAAAATGATGAAGGTCATTCTTGATTGTTTGATTGTTTAGTATAGAAAAACCATAAGCATAAAATACATACACACTTTATGATTTCATATTTATTCACCAATCTTCTCAGATATATCTGAATAAAAGTTGCAGGGACATTTTCTCCCACTTGCAAGGTAGATAATAGATACCAGGCATGCCATAAAAAAATGTTACTTTGTTTTACTACAAGCGGATTTTACGACTTTCGCTTTTGATGTCTGAAACATGAAAAATTCCAGAGGATCTGTGTTGCCTGTTTATAGAACCTATCTACGGTCTTAATGAAGCGCCAATATTTGCTTCTTTTAAGAAGCCCTACAGTAAAACATGTATTTACATATTGGAAAATTCACTTAAGCATGTTCTATGTTTGCAAAGAGGAAAACTTCAATGGTTTTCCTAATGAAGCACTGGTTTCAGGAATTTTCTGTTGTCTAAAATTGTAGCTCAACTTGTTCATAATAGGTTATAGGATGAGAGACACATTATTTAATTCAAACCAGAATCTTTAAGGGAGAATCTGGTTTTGATTGTTTTAAAAAAGACAACCTAAAACAAATGTATGTATTTTAATACATTGGAGATTTTACCAATGACGATCTTAATTTTAAACTCATTTTGGCTTCTCTCATACAAAATGGGAGGCAGAAAAATGTAAGAAGTAAGAAAATCTATGTGCAGATTGCCTTGCAGGGAATGGGGTTGCTTCTGAGAACTGTCCTAGAGGTAGCAATGTTTGGGTAAATGGTGGCCACAGCTGTTGCATTGCATTAGGACCCATGTGATGGTGGGTGTTATGGGATCTCGGTGTCATCCCATCATCCAATTGGGCAGTGTCACCCAATTTGAGGTTGGGCTACTCTTGAGAACTATTGAGTTACCCATGGTCAGAGAGGACAGTGTTGAGACAATGGTAAGCTGGGGAAGGATTTGGAAGACACAGCTATAGACTCTATTCACACTCAAATCTAGCCCCCTGAGGATGCAAGAATACCAGCAAGCACTTGCAGTACGAAGTTAGTTGCCACACACCTTGTGGCCTGGACCGTGGGACTCCTTACAGGGCACTGTGGTTAGGGAAGCAACCTTGCTGGCCTTAGTAGTGCATAAACTGTCTTTGTAGTAAGTTTCCTCCATTTATAAAAGAAAACCAAATAAATAAAATGTATCACCTCTACTCTCACTACTAAAAAAGAATCTACTCTTTGTTTAGGCAAAAAGAATCTATTTCCCTACTCAGGAAGACAGAATGGAAGCTCTTTGTACTTCCAGTCAAGATTAGTTTTATTAATTGTTCACTTGACATGAAGATGAACAAAAGAAAAATTTCTTCTAGTTGGCTAAGGATTCTTTCTTGTCTCCTTCCAGAAACTATATAATGTTCAACACAAATGTTCAAGAGATAGTCGCTTCAGACATAATTTCTCCAAAACTTTCCTTTCTGCATGGGTTGAAACAGTGCATAAATCCAATATTCAAACACCCATTATACTGGCAATCCGGATTGAGTGCTCAGCTTTATTTATATTAAAACTAAGAGATGACTGGATTTGAAGGGTCATAGGAACTATGGTGATCCTGAATGAGAATGTCTCAGATCCGAGAACAAACCTCAGTAGGAGTAATCAACAGAAAAATGCACATCAAATATCTGTCTTTCCTTGTTTGGTATATAGAGTGGCTGTTGGACAGTTCCCTTTAATATGTCTCACGTTAAATAAAAAGTTCTTTTTCCACTTAAGAAAAATGTACTAAAGTAGCAGTATGATATTAAAAAAATATAGATAATTATGTAAATAAAATAATCAATCAGAGGGAAAATGTAAATAGAAGCTCTAAAAACCTAGCAGGGTCCCTACTGTCAATTGTGTGGTGTTCATATTAATTAAATACTTTGTGCCATGTCCTCTGCAGTATTCTCAGTACTTATCTCAGTACTCTTAACAATTATGTGATACGAACATTATTATATTAAATTTTAGAGATAAAGATTTGAGACTCAGAGAGTATTAAAAAGATACCTTAGCAGTAATAGATGAAGAATTTGAATCTCCCTAATTCCCAAATTCACATTCTGTACCTCTGCCATGCCATGGCCCCAAGTCTCATGTTTAGTACTTAGAAATGTTCGAATTCAGTGAGCTCAGTGCATTGCAGTGTTAAAACTGGGATCCACATTGACCTTCCTCTGCAACTCCCTTGTCTTTTGGAGCAAAATATCAGATTGATTTCCTGTACATGAAATACCTGCCTGACCTGGAGAACCTGGCACTCAAGGAAATGTCTTTATCAAGGAGCCAAGTCTTCTAAGTCTTGGCCTCAGAGGGCAAGTGAGGGTCAGAGCAAGACTGCCCTGGTTTGCTGCAGCAGGCGATTCCATTGCAATGACATGGAGCATCAAGAATGGCCAGCAGCTTAGGGACATGGAGACTGGTTTCCTAATTTTCTCAAACAATAGCACTAACCAAAGCCAAAGAGCCTTTGTTGGAAGAAAGAGCTAATTGTTTAGCCTTGTCATTTCCTAACAGTTAATAGCACAAAGGGTATATTCACAGTGGAATGGTACTTTCCCTTCCTCATTAAATAAGGGACTGCAAACCCAGATATTTAACAGAACCCCTTCCTCATATGACTCTGAAAACAGTGCTTGTTTAAGAGCAAAGTCAAACTTTCAGTTCTTGACAGCAAACTCTTAGCATGTTTTAGGAATTCTATTGCTATGGCACATTGCAACATAAAGAATTTCTGTGCCGCTTCGGTTTTTTTTTTTTTTTCTTCTGTTCATGACAGAAACTGAGGACTCACCTTTTCATCCACAAAACAATGATTTCTTTTCAAATCTGAAATCTGAATATTTGTCTGTCACAAGAGCTTCATTCGATTCAAGAGTTTTTTCCAGTCTTCCTTCTCTAAATTCTGAGTAGCATCTGAAAGGTGTTAAAATTTAAGCTTCTGGTTCTTGCCCTTTATAGACTTTTTTGCTTCATTATAGCCCCTCTACTTTTCCATCAGTGAAGCTCAAAATAAATTCAAACTCATAAGTTTGTAAGAGAAGACCTAATGTTCTGTATGATGCCGTGAATCACATTCAGAAAAACTAAAACATTTGGAACTTTCAAACTTACTGACAATGAACTCAGTAAAAGTGATAAAGAGAAATTAAATATTGAAGCAAGTGATATGAGTGAATAAAAGATTTTAGAGAGAAAGTTTCTGTATTGGTCAGTTTGCTATCTTTGTGAAAAGTAAATTATTCGATTTTATTTCATCCAAAATCCCTCCACTGTGGTCCTCTTTGGAGACTTTTTGTGTATAGTTACAGTGTTAGCTAGAGTGAAAAGCAATTACATTTAAATGGAATCTTTCATTAATAAAAATATTTTAAATATTATATGTATGCTTAATTGAGATAGTATATTGCAAAATGTTACCATTTCAAAATAAAGTTTAAAAATATGCAAAAGTATGTATATTTGCTTCACTTTGGCTAGTCTCAATAGTTCAGTGACACTAAATAGAAGCCTTAAATATCAGCTCTCAAGGATGTCTTTCCAGGATATACGTTTGTATGCAAGTATAATCCCAAAACTCAAGCAGGAAAACTTATTTTCCAAATAAGATCTAGGCATTATGTCCTAATGAATGGTTACGTTCATTATCATTTTTGGTCATGTCTATACAAGTGAAATAAACCCCACTATTCCTCTTTGTTCATTTTTATTATCCTGACCTTTGATGTGGTTTGTTTGGTGATGACTGATTTGGCTTCAATTGATTGCTATTGATTGACCAAAATGAACAGATGAAGCTCATGTTGATTTACAGCAGTGTATACTAGGGTATAATTTTCCTTAATCATGTAGCATTGCATTTTAGTGATTGACTGGAAAGTAGGGCACTCTACAAACCATAATTTATCTCTGTTTTAAAGGAAAAATTTTGACTGCGAAAGCTTCTGTTCTGTGTCTAAATATGTAGAATAAATGCACCTGAGCAGATGAAAAGGAAAGAAAAGTAGAAGTCTTATTGATTTAAAATGCCTTTATTTACTCTGTTTTGAAATGGTTTGCTCTGTATAAATTCATACATGTTAAGTCGTTAGCTAGCATTTATCTTTAGGAACGTATATTTGAGTCTCAGTCGCAAACTCTCTTAAAGGCACTAACAGAAAATACCCATGAAAGAAGAGAATTCCTCATCTTCAAATGTGGCAAAAGGTCTTAGATTCTGAAAACCAACAGTTGACAGGCATCACCCAAATTTCTTAGCTAAACAAAACACTTCTACCTACAGGGAAGAGTCCAGACATTGTTTCTCTGCTGCATTTGGGTAACAATGAAATGTTTCAGATAGAAAACCTCTTCATTTGAGCAGAAAAGATGCGCTTGAAGAATCATTTTAGTGTTAACTTATCTTGGAAAGGGTAGAATGAGGGCATGCACGCACACACACACATACACGCACACAAATACACACATATACACACACTCGTACTTGCTATTTGTTTTCTTCTTTGTCAGAATGTTTACCATCCTCTAGACAAAAGCTTTATTTTCCTTGTTCTTGAAATTAATTTCTTGTTATTCGTGTTTCCCTTCAAAATGTCAATTTGAAAATTTTTCACTACTCTTCTGAAGCAATTGCTCTCTTTAAAGTAAATCACAATATTTACTAAAAAGCCTTTGTGTGTGACAGACTGGTATTCAAAGAAAAGACAAAGATCTTCTGCAAAGTGACACGTGCAGAAGGTGATCAATAAGCACCCTAGGTCAAAGTAAAACCCCTGTGCCTATCTAACCTTGGAAAACTAAGCAACCTTTAAAACCCACGTTAAAATTTAGAAATGCCAAGAACCTCAGAAACGCGTGTACCGCCTCCCCATGGCCCTTCATCTCAGTAACGACAAAGTAAATCAGCCAAATGAATGCCAGGAGTGTGACGTTTTTAAAACCATTCCAAGGATGACAAGTATCTAATATTTTACTATTCCAATTTAGAAAAACTTTCACAATGTATAAAAATAGTATTACAGTTATTGATTAAATCAGTACCTTTTCATCTATGGATTATTAAGGAGTTTATGGCGTAAATCAGGTAAATGTAACAAAATTGTTATATTTTATATGATTGTTATATCTTTAATTTACAGTACAAGACAATAAATGGGAAACATTACCTGTTTTTATTAAACCAAATACAGATATCTACAGATAGTGACATATACATCTTTCTATCCATCTGGGCTCAGTTGCCATTGGATGCAGTACACACCATATTTCAGTTGTTTGCATAATTAAAACTGTTGTCATTTTTTCTGTATTTATTGTTACTTATGGAAGTTTAAACTACATGCAGTGTTCCAATGCAAGGAAGGAGTCCTGTGTTTCTTTTAAATCACAGTTAAGCAATATATCTAATTGCTACAGTTGAAATTCAGATACTATTAAGTGAAAGCAGGCTAAAACATGTTGTAACACAAAAAATTTAAATTGACAATGGATTTAATTCATAGTACTGGTTCTCAAAAAAATGTAGTTGGGGACCTCCCTGGCTCCTAAGACTCTTTAAAGGATCCAATAAATTTCACAATAAACTATAGTGTTAATTTTTCCTTTTCACTCTCTTGTTGAATGTGTCCAACAGAATTTTGCAGGGATTTATCATGTGCAAGATCATAAGACTGAATAAAGAAGGAAATCTAAGAATCCAGCTGTCTTCCATTAAATCAAACAATAAAGTTGTAAAAATGTATGACAGTCCCACTGTCCTCTGGTTTTGAGAAACATGCATTTCTTGTAAAAATATGCTGCTTGTCAACATGTAATGGGAATGTTATTTTTAAACAAACTAGTAAGCAAATAGATTAAATGTCTGTTTTATTACTAGTATCAATTTTGAGAGATAGAACCTATATTAACAAAAGATTGGGAGGGATTCTCAGAAATTCACAAGTATGTAAAGGAGACCCAAAACCCCAACATTTGAGAATGCTGTTTTATAGCATTAGATTTGCTTTATTGATTGATTGATTGATGATTGATGATTGATTGATTGATTGATTGCAGTGCCAAGGATAAAACTTACAGCCCCATATATGTTATGCAAGTTCTCTGCTGCTGAGCTATATCCCTAACCTTGATTTATTTTTAAAATCTCAGTTGTCAATGCTACCTAAATCAAGATTACAGTGCTACTTGCTAGAAAGTTCTTCAAAACTGCTATTTGGGAAGTTTAGGCCTATATTTCTTATATTAGTTGTTAATCCATGAAATACAGATATCAGAGTAATTTTAAATTCAGTATTTAATGTAATTCATGCCACTTATTTCATTCTCATATATCATCTTTTACCAAGGACCTAACATTTTATTCAATAATGTTCTATCAGAGGTGCATTGGTTAGTGTATATTATGCATCCAAAAATGTTTGCTGATTTGATTCTAATTGTCTAATTCCATTATTAAATTTATTTGACTAAAGTCTTAAGCTTATGTTTCATTTTTCTTTTTTATACCTCTCATTATTTTGTGCAAAACAAGGCGGTTAGGCATTGCTGCAGGAAGCAGCAGGGCACCCTCCACAGGCACAGTGAGGAGGATGAGATCCTCCATCTATTATTTCTTCCTCTTTGAGAACAAGGTCATGTTTTTTTTAAACCTCTCCAAAAATAAACTTGCTCATTTGATAATTAGGGGTAAGGTATCAAGACACAATATATATAATCGCCAATTCCCCACAATGAATGCATTTAATATGTATCACAAGTACATACTAACAAAACATTGCAAAAATAAAATAAGAAATAAAAATAATACCTTTGATATTGTTATACAGATGACTAGGATAATACTTGTAAAATCTTAGGACAAAATTTATCATGTATTAAATGCTATACAAAGGTCACCAATAAAATACTGCCTAAATTCAAGGGCTGTGCTGTTCAAAACCAGTGTATAGATTACTGTGGTTTGGTTCTTAGAGGAAACATCAAAATGTTGCTCTTGTACTTTTATGCTATTAAAATAGGTCCAGAAACTTGAACTCCTTTAATTCTGTGTTCATTCACACTACCAAAACTTAAGAGTGGCAGATTAAACATGAGGAACCATAGCAAACGTGCAGATAGCCTTCTAACTAATTTGAATTTACTTTTAAATCATAAGAAAGCTAATGCAATTTAAAAATCCTCATTAATATTGTCAGCTTAATAGTGTCCTTGCAATTCTACCTACACTAAAAAGCATTTTAAAAGAATAAACACTAGACAAGAAGAAGGGAATGGTGGGGGTATGAGGGTGGATAATGGGGAGATGATATGAGCAAAATATATTTTAGATATTGAGACTCCCAAAAATGGTGAAAGTAAGTGGGGACAGCTGGACACCGGGACAATGGAGCAGGGGAGGACAAAAATGACCAAGGTATGTTATGTGCATGTATGAATCTACCTGCATGAAATCCATAAAACTTTTTTAAATAAAATAAAATAAAAGATGAATACACAGTGTCATGTAACATAGTCTAGCTAAATCAGAATAATTAGACAACTCCCAGAGTGCTCATTCATCCGTTTTTCACAATTTCATGAAGGTTAATTTTCCAGTTCATATTTTCCAACAAGATAGAGTTCCCATTCCACTTGCCAGACCTTAAATCCCTGTGATGTAGACATAACACAGAATTTATGGACTGCACTGATAGACGTGGGCACATGCTCAGCACCTTCTAGAATGATTCTCCTCATGTCAGACACCCCAGACTTCCACCTGCTCACAAACAATGACGTGCACAACTTCCAACTTTCTTTACACTTTTGCTTTGTTCTTTTTCTCTAAGCTTATCTGAGTGCAAATAATTAAATGAAATGAAGCATGTGGCCAGAACTGTTGAAATTATTTAGTTCTGATAACTCATCTACTCATATATGACCCAAGTAGAATGAGGTCAGGAAGATATAAATGAAAACAATAAAATTGGAAAAAGGAAGAAACACACACACACACACACACACACACACACACACACAAGGCAAATTTCTCTAGAGATGGCTGAGGTTCTAGCAGTTACCAGTATTGAAAGAGTTTTATTCCCTCTCAATAAATGATGGCTTTCCTCTATCTTTGCTCATTTTTGGCTTATTTTTTCTACCTTACTGGCCATGGAGTTGAGGTTCTTGCAGGCATATGTTGTAATAATGGGGTTGAAGGGCCTCACAGCCTCAGCACACAGACCCCCATCTCACCTCACAGGTCTCAGTGCTGGGGGAACTCCCTCCACTCCACAGTGATCATTCCTGTGATGTTACTGACAGTAAGGACGCATAGCCCCTCACATAACAACTCTTTAAAATAGTGATGCTTAAAATCTGAAAGACAGAAAGACAAATATTGGAGCACATGAGCGCTTAGGAAAGATTCAAGTGTTGAGATGCAAAAGAACAAAATACCCAAAGTGAAGTATTAAACCTCAACATAGTCAATGAAACATGACACTCATAAGATTTTCCCTGGGAATGCTGAGGGAAGTGAACTCCAAGTCAGGAAGGTCCATTTCTGTGCTAATCATCCTATGCCTTCCCATTAATGTCACTTATGACAGAGGCCTTGCGGGTCCACATGGAGATTCCCTCTGTTTGGGGCTCCATAGTGGGGGACACAGTCCAAAGTCTGTTGGGGAGCAATAAAAGAACACTGAATGGAGAACCCTCTTATCCCTCAGCTCTGCTTCTGCTGCCAGTGCAGCCTCTGTCCCTGCCTTAGTCCTATTTCGACAGTGGAACAGCTTTCTGCCAGAGCTTTAGGCCTGTGCAAGGCTGGAGAAGCTGTCAATTGTTTCTCTTGCCATGTTCTGCAGGGAAGCAGAATCAAGCTGACCGCACCCTTCTGACACTGTGTGACTGGGAAAGATGTGTTTTACAAACTGACATCACTCAACCAACCACTGCATCCCTCTCCATCCCTCACCTTCACCCTTAAACCAGACCAGAGAAAACCAAAAAACTCTGCATTGTGCTCTCCATGGCCAATGAGGTAGAAAAAATAAGCCAAAGATGAGCAAAGATAGAGGAAAGTCATCATTTCTTGAGGGGGAATAAAACTCTTTCAATACCGGTAATGAGAAAAGTAAAGAAAAATATATTTGGCTGTAGAAGAATTAGTAAAAATGTGTTATTAAATGACAAATAAGAATGGAGAGCATAGCCATGAATTAAGTAACAACTTTTTTTTTTGTGGCACCAGGGATCAAACTCACAACTTCACACCTGCCAGTCAGGCGCTTAAGCCACTGAGCCACACTCCCAGACCTAGTTTTTGAGGCAGGGTCGCACTATGTATCTCAGGCCGGCCTTGCGCTCATGTTGTAGCCCAAGCCGGCCTTGAACTCACAACGCTCCTCCTACTTCAGCCTCCTGAGTGCTGGGATTAAAGGCATGCACTACCACGCTGGGCAGTAACAACATGTTTAAAGGAATTTAGCAACCACTGTGCAATTGGGTTTTTAAAGTAGTATTTGCATTCCTGGATTGTGAAGCAGCTGTGGGAAAGCGTGTATTTGTAGCTCAAGTCTGGATGGAGCAAGCCCTGGGCAAGCAAGGTTTTCCTGAAGCTCAATAATTTCTGTCCTCTGAACTGAATGAAAGGTGTTTGCACACCACATTCAAGATGACCCTTTGATTTACGTCCTAATAAAAATCACATTGCAACAGAGAGAAATCTACAGCTTACTCACAAATGAATAACCAGAAAAGTATTCATTGACTCAAGAAAATGTACATAAATGCCCAGTGTTTAAACCACTCAGCTGAGGGCAAAACATGAGGCAGAGATGATGCTGGAGAAAGATAATCATCGAACCATTCACGACTCTGTCCCTTTCCTCCTCCTCCTTGAGGAGAATATCAGGAATTTACTATCAAGCATTCTCAGAGGTTTCCCAGTTTTTGAAGGAAAAGAAATTTTGTGATAAACTACAAGTATTTAAACTCCATTAAACATGCATTAAAATCATAAAAGATGATACAAATAATACCTATTTTGGTTATAGTACTATATATTGTTTCTCAAAGTAAAGGACTTGTGACTGCTATCAAAGTAGTCCGGATTTTGATATAAATAACAAAAATCTTGTTGGTGAGAATATGAAACCAAATGGATACAGAATGCAGGATGACAGTATAACTTTCTGGTAAAAATCAGCAAAAAAAAAAAAAAAAAAGCCTGATAAAACTGAGATGTGCTTGCACTGAACCTATAGTGTTCAATCTGATATCCAATATAGTGTGTATTTTGTACTAATATAATTACCATCATCTTACATTTTATTAAATATTCTCAATGGTCCACAAAGAAAATTATTCTTTTTGTTTCATCAGTAAAGAAACTGAAGACCAAGGAGAATGAATGAATAGTGCGTTCAGGATGGAAAAGTAGTAAATCGAGTAACCTTCAGGATTTTGGGTTCCTTTTAGAAGCCGTGTGCTTTGAATCTTAAATGTCTCCCAAAGGCCCATGGGCTAAATTCATGGTCACCAACCTGTGGCACTGTTGGAAGTCTCTAGGAAGTGGGCTATAGTGAAAGTTAAGTCACTGGAAGGGTGCCCATGAAGGGAATATGGAGACCCTGCCCCAACCCTTCTCTTTGCTTTGCATTCTTCACGAAGTAAACCCAATCTTTTGCCATGTACTCACACTATGATACTCTGCTGCCATATGTTCAAATAATGTGGTCAAGCAACTATGGACAGAAAGGTCTGAAAATGAATATATATGTGTATATATACAACAGAGAGAAGTCATGTATGTTCATGTGTGTTCTGCTACTGGTTATCTACCAGAAACCAATAAGACTCTTCAAGAGAAAATTATGAAAACAAATCTAACTTTCAAGCATAAATGAACTTGATAATCATGAATTTTCTTGGTTTTCTGGAGAGTTCTGCATGCTAATACCCCCAAGCCGTGTGTGTATCCACGATCTTTTGGGTTGGGCTGCCTCACAGCTTGCCTGAAGCCCTCGGTTCTTCACCTCAACATTATCTGACAGAACCCAGTAGGTTAGATAACACACTCACATGATAGACACGCTCAGTTTGATAATCGTCTGTTACAGTAACAATTCACATTAGTGAGAGTTTGTGCCCATGACATCAAATACTGCAATACAGCTTACTCACATTGCAGATCTATCTGAAATCAAAATGTGTAAACATGGGGTCAGATTCCTGTATTCTGTTGCACACATCCACACCATACTTTGACTTCACAGAACTTTTTTGAATAACTACTTAGTCCTTTCTGTTTCCTACAGAATACTTATATTTTGTTGCTTTTTAGAATGGGCATCTTACCTTCTATTATTTTCTATCAATTCTTTTTTTTTTTTTTTTTTTTGCGGCACCGGGGATTGAACTCACAACCTCGCGCCTGCCAGGGCAGGCGCTTAAGGCACTGAGCCAAACTCCCGGCCCTTATTTTCTATCAATTCTTTGTTGAATAAAAAAGAAAACAAAGTATAAATGGTATTTCTAAATGAGATTTTTAACTACAGTTGTTCATATCAACTCCATCATCCAAACTTACTGTATAATAATCTTAAGATCACAGCACATTATGCTAAATAAAAGATCCTAAAAAAAGTCTTCATAAAAACAACTAAACTGCAAGGTATGTGTTCTTTCTGGAGTGGAGTTTGAAGAGAGGAAAACCATTGGGACATTAACCTTGTATTTCTGGTCTGTTTGTGAGAGAGGAAAATTCATTGTTTCTCTTCAAGAAGTCAGAATGTTTTAGCAAAGAAATCGTATATCAAGATTCATGAGTAGTGAAATTCAGAAAACACCAAGGCACAGAAGAAAATAGGAATGTGAGTAAACTCAGCAAATCTGATCATGGTATTCTTATTTCCTGCATGACCCTCCGTGATGGTTCTATTGCCTATGCAATTCCTGGTCCAGACTTGCTTGTCTCCCCTTCACGCTATCTTTCATCTTTATACTTTGTAGTGTCTGAGGCTATAGTTATGGCTGATTGTGGGCTGTTGCCCTGATAGTTTTACCAATGGATGTCCCTATGGCATCTCTCTCCCCTTTCAGAAGAACAAATAAAATCAACCAGTGTTATGGCTGGAGAGAACACATGCTTGAAAATGAATCTTTTAAAACATGGGAAGTAATGAAGATGGAATGATATGTAAATGCAGGCAACATGGTCTGATTCCATTTTTATGGTTGGGTTCAACACTTGTTGTCCAACCTGTTTTCAGGGAATTGTTTCCTAAGGCACACTGCATGCAGCAAAATGAAATAACCAAGACCTACGCCCAACCCACAGGGGAAAAATGACATCATTCACTATATTCTCAGGATTAATTTATATTCCACATTTATTTATCCTTGGTGCCTGCTACTGTTTGTCCTCTAGAAATGTCTGTGTTAGTAAAATTTAGAGCATGTGAACATAACAGTCAGCCCTCCCAACATTAATAACTAACATCGTTGAGAGCTTGCTCTGTGCTTCGTGTTCTATCTCTTGCTGTAAGTCATATAGAACCCTGTTAGTCATTGAATTTATGAAGTTTAAACCCTTTTGTCCTTCTTTATCCATGAGAAAAATGGAAGTTTGATGGCAATGGTAGTTAAGGTAATACTAGCTACTGGAACAAATGATCTCTGCCATCCTACTGGCTAAAGTAATGAAATTTCTTCCTTTCTCTTGCACATAACAATTCAATGAGAGTGCTGAGAAGAGGGTCTGTAGGCAGTGAGTCAAAGCTGAGGCTCTGCAGTGCTGTGAATCCACAGCATTCAACATTTGACATCCAAAGTCTGTGTGCAAGAGGTAAGGAGAAGACAGGTGAGGGGACACACCTTCCGAACCCTATCAGCGTAGAAACAGCATACTTAATTCATTCTCTGCTTCTGCTCCTGAGAATTGGCAATTTGCCTTTCCAGAAATTGAATCTGTGTCCTGTAAACCTCTCTACAAAATGGATAGAAGAAATTTTTGGTGAATGGCTGGCCCATCTTTGCCAAAGGTTGTGTATTGCTTTCCTAAGAGTACCCTGCATAAGGGATGAAGTTAGAATTTGTATCCAAAGTTTGAATCCAGATTTAAATTCCTTCTCAAACATCGTATTGGAGAAAAAAAGGTTTGCATTTGGCAGCATTATCTAGTGATCTCCATGTAAGCCTTTAGTACTGTGATGATACATACAGCATAGTGAAATCACAACAGCATGTATTCTATGGCATTCTGCAAATAGCCCCATACATCTCTGAAATTCTGTCACCAAAATAAAGCAGAGAACTTCTGTTTAGTGCAGAGAATACTTACGCTCCAAGATTTGAGTAGATATCACAGAGACATAACTTTCTGTATTCAAAGGATACAATTTGGAGCACATTGTACCTATCATATTCTAGAAGACAAAGAAATATATATATATATATATATATATATATATACAATTGGCTAAATCAAATATCATTCAAATGTACTTTATCTCTTTGCTGTATCTATTATTCATCTTATTTAAGAATCATGTATGATCTGGAACATATCTGTTTCCCATACTACAGGTTAGTTCTTTACAAAGGTTTAATATGGTATGTGATTTCCCTCCATAAAAATACTTCCACTGATCACACTTAAGCTCACCAAAATAAAAAAAAAAGCCATTTGCTTCTTACTATGTAGCAGCAATAGAGAATGCAAGAACTCTAAGGAAATAGGTACAGAAATGGGAAATATAAGGACATCTCTCTCCTTCATGTTCTTTAAGTCAAAAACACTGACAGAATGTTCTACCTACATTGCAAGCAAATTAAGCTTTGGCTTCCCTAAAATTGTAAACAAAATAGCATTGTTACATAGTTTTTTAATTCAACAGATCTAATTTTATTTTCATTCACTTAACCATGTAACTCATTAACAGATCAGACCACTGAGCTGACAGACTACTGAAAATAAACTATAAGAATGTTTTTCTCTCTCCAACCTTTCTATCAATGACAATATAATTTTTGAATCAAAGGACAAAGGATGTATTCATTTCAAATTCAAATGGAAAGGTCAAAAAGAAGACCGATAAATAACTCCTGATGTTATTCTTTCAAATATGAAAATGGAAATAAATATAACAAAATTACAGATAGCAAATTAGTCTTTTTGACTATTAACATTACCATGTAGTCATCAATTACATTTAATAAACATTTATTGAACATGAAGTACATGCTATGCATACACAAACATGAAGACTAGACCATTTTCTTTTTGAGGTGTTTTCAGTGTAGATAGGAAAATTAGATACTGATATTCCAAAAAACAAAATGAACATGAACACACTAAAGCAGCTCTTCTTATAGCTCACCAGTTACCAAATGAGGATGAATTTTTATGATTTTTACAGAAGTCTGAAAGTGAACAATTAAACAATCCACTGAATCAAGATGAAGCCCTTTACTAAGTGGGTTATGCCCATGAGATAGTGGCAGTTTCCCCACTTGCACTGGTCCCATTGTTCCTACCTTGATGTGAGTCTAGAAGGGGCTAAATATGTGCAAGACACAGTGACAAATCAGAAGTTCAAGTACCAATTATTAAAATAGATCAATTGTTCCTAATTTTTAATAAATGACTATAACATATCTGAGTGGTAATGCTTAACTAAGATGACAAAAGAGACCCTTGTATAGCTTTAAATTCTCCTTTCACCCGAAGTAAGATGCTAAGCCCAAAATAATGAGAAACCAAGATATGGAAGATATGGAAGCAATGGTGTGAGACTAAGAGAATTCACCATCCTAAAGTGTCAGTCAGGGGAGCTCTGTTCCTCTCATGATGGAAGTAAGAGTGAATCTGGGGACAAAGAGGATGGGGTTGTATGGTGGGCTCTGCTCCTTGACAGGTTTATCCCCTCGCTTTGCGCCATGCCTAAGTCATGTTCTGGAATCTCACAGCTCCCAGGTGCAGTGGCTGAGCAAAACACACGTGAGAACAAGGCACAAGTCAACAGACAAAGGAGAACTTTCCTCCAGTTAAAATTTAGCTCTCCTCCTTGCTTTAGAAACGGTTGTTGAGAAACACTTCAACAATAACGTGCTTTTCCAAAATTACATCACAACACACTGACATGAAAAGCAAGACATGAAACAGGTTGTAATGAAAAAGGCAATTCTCCTTCCAGAAGGTGCAGGACACAAAGTAAGTGGGGTTTGCTGAGGGGCCTAAACCTTCGTTTTTCACTATTTAGTGAACTTACAAAACTAGTAATAGCTGCAACAAGTGACCAGGGGTACTAATCTGGGAGACATGTATAATTTGTCTATCATTCTCAAAGGAAACTGGCAAGAAAACAGACGGTATAATGAGACATGCACCTGGCTCTTTCACTTTGAAATTCATCCCATCAAATTATGTACTTCACATAACTTACAGTTTCTCCTGGGTTTCCTTTGTTTTGTTTCTTTCCAGACATTTTTAAGCACTTTCTTTTGAGTCTCCTTATGTGGGATTTCCAAGTTTTTGTAGGTCTGTTACTGTGCATGGGCTACCATATAGGTGATAGTACAATTAATTTGAAAGAGCACAAGAAAATTTTAATTCAGAAGCTCAGCTGGGTGGGGTGATGCAATCCCAGCACTGTGGAAGCCTGAGGTAGAAGGGTGGCAAGTTTGAGGCCATCCTGAGCAATTTAATGAGTGAGGGTGCTTTTATTTTAGCATAAAAACTAAAAATGGTTGGGGATTTGGCT
>RJWM01005035.1:0-95941 GCA_004363535.1 Dasyprocta punctata | reverse complement strand
CATCAGGAGACAACCACATTAGTCACTGTGTTTTTTTTTTTTTTCTCAAGATGAATTTACAAGATTAATGAGTTAAATTGCTCATCCATGGCAATGGATAATCTGTACAACAAATGATACTCTCCTTTGCCATTCTCTGCTATCCATTCTGACGTCAGCATGTGCCTTTATCAGTCAAGGTAGGTTATCTTTTGGGATGATCCAGATACTCAGTCCTGAGGGATAGAGGCCTCTGTTCAACATGCTTTACCAGATGCGGCCACTGCTCCACTGTCATCAAAACTGGATAGCAAATTATCAAGTGCTTGCCTACTGTTTCCCTTAGGATCCAGGACTCACCAATGTTCATCATCTATTACTCCCACCAGTATAGGGTTCTTTTTCCTTTGATGCCAATGTCTGGGATCTGAGTCTAACGTGACTGGCTGACTGCCATAGACTAATGAAACTCTTGCCTTATCTCTTAGTGGAGGTATTCTTCTTAAGAACCTAAGACATCTAGATCCATGGAGACTAAATTGTAGGGGCAGGAACCACAAATTCCCCAAATATACCACGGGATGCCCTCTCCTGCCTCCACCATGCCATTCTTAGATCTATATGTTCTACCTTCTGGGGCAAAGCACTCATGTAGGCCGAAATCTACATCCTGGGAAGGATATCCAGCCTTGCTCAACACACTTCCCATGTCAGCACGTCATTGTATCTGCTAAAGTCAGATGTGGTCTGTCAAGCTACAGCTTCTGGGTGCCATGAGATGGGCAGATTCTAGATGCATCTCTTGACTTCCACCATGCTTAACTATAAAGGAGATTCCTTACACCACTGAAACATTTATGAGACCTAGTGTTGGCAGATCCAATGGTCAATAAATACTTGTGAGTTACTCTTACAAAGACTAAAACAAGAAATGCAGTCCATTGCCTGGATGTTTCAAATTCTTGCCAGATGAATGCCACTTCTAAGGCATAGGAAGTCCAACATGATCATGAGTTACTCACTAACTGTTGGTTTTCCCAAGGAATGGCTCCAATTTAGGGGATTAAAGTTGCCCTTTTTCTGGAAGGACTGTCATTCAGCTATGACTAAATAAGCTATTACAGTTCACCACCAGTAGGAATGGTGAATGTTAGTGCTATTAACTTCAAAGAATTATCATTACAGCATCTGTTTCAAGTGAGGAGGTCCTCACTGCCAGCCAACCAGTAATCGGGTCCAAAGATTTAATTTCAATATCTGCTTTCCAGACCCACTCTGATTTAAACAATTGTTACTCAGGCTCCTCTGGTAATAGACTGTATGATAGAAATTTGCATGGAGGTGATTGTTTGGACAGTGTTCTCAGTAACAATGTCTACAATCCACCAAGGGAATTGAACCTGGCTTGAAGAAAAGATGACCTGAACTTCAGTAGCAACATAGGCCTCAGCTGATCCGCTTTAGAGCTCTGAAGCCCAGCTGTTGTTGTTTTGTTGTTGTTGTTGTTGTTGTTGTTTTCTGTTTGTTTGATTTTTCTGAGTGTCCAGAATAGAAACATGAGCCTGGGAAATTTGAACCCCAGCATCGCCCAGTCACATGGTGAGGGTCCCTCCTGGTAGCATGCCTAATCCTGAGCAAGACATATCACTTTGGCCAGGAATAATTCCCGATAAGGACTTGGCTGTGAGCCATTGATTTGCAATGTTTCTGGCAGCGAGAGGAATAATTATTGCTTCAGTTCTAAAAGGACACCTTGATAGTCCCCTTAGGTAACCACTATGGTCCAAATGCAAACAGGCTCTAATGGAAGTCTGCACTGTATTTTTCAAATCACCTTGAAATTTTTAGGGGAAAAAATTTGTACTGAAATAAACAAATATTGTTTTCAAATTTACATGTAGGATCTATTATAAAAAACATCATTTGCATATGTAGATGCCATTAAATACCACCAACAAACAGGGCACATGATCTTCCAAGTTGTCAGGGTGGATTTTTTTCTTACTATTTTTCACACTTGCTTTCTGTATTCCATTTTGTGACCCTGTATTTGCAATGAATCTGTCTGTGGTGAGTCTCACAGTTTAGAGACAAAGAGCAGGAAAGATCCTGACAAGCCTCCTACAGGAGCATCCCATCAAGCTCAGAGCCTCAGTGGGAGAATACTAAACACCTGGCTCGTCATCAACTTAGTAGTAATTTGATACAATAATTATTTCTGGAGACAAACTATAAAACTTGATTTTTGTGCTGATTTAAGCTTAACTCTATTTTTCTCTTGAATAGGAAAAAAACTCTTTAAAGAAAAAGATAGTCTTCAAACTTTCTATCCTTCAATTATATATTTAAACTGTGAATTATAATTTTACCATGATGGTGATTTTTTAAAAACCTAAAAACTAAAAGAAACTGGTTTACATACTGAAACATAATTATCTATTGTTGGCACTTACGTGTCACTTTTACAGGGCCTTCTGCTTCATCTTTTGGAAAGTTAGCATACCATAAGCTCCCATTCTAAGGGCATTTCAGTACTAAATATGTATTAAAAGTTACACATTTTTGGCATCATTTCAACATATTCTCCAGAGCCCTATTTCCTGACACCAACACCTTTGATCAAAAACAGTAGCACTGGACTTGCAAATGTGTGTCACTTGCTGGTCGTTAGAAAGCCTGGTGGTTTTTGTCAAGATATACTTAAGAAATTGTAACTACATGATTTTAGAAAGAGTTCTTGTATAATGATATAAAAAGTCATTCCCAAGGCTAATTCTTTTCGTCGATGTCACTCTACAGTCATTATTTCCAATGAAAGTTATTGACAGCTGGGCATGGTGGCACACACTTTTAATCCCAGCACTCGGGAGGCTGAGGTAGGAGGAGCGTTGTGAGTTCGAGGCCGACTTGGGCTACAACGTGAGCACAAGGCTGGCCTGAGCTACATAGTGTGACCCTGCCTCAGGAAACTAGGGCTGGGAGTTTGGTTCAGTGGTTTAAGCACCTGTCTGGCAGATGCAAGGTTGTGAGTTCAATCCCCAGTGCTGCCAAAAATAAAAAATAAAAAATAGAGAAAGTTATTGACTATCTAAGTGGCTGACCTAAGGACTGAGACACTGTGTTTACTGCTGGTGCCATCACTGGACTGGCTCAAGGATACTGCACTGAAGGTTTATTATACTTATCTGGAAAAATAACAGTAAAATTACTTTATAGTCATCTAAAAATACTTGTTTCAAAAACAGATAGTACAAGAACCAAGATTTTACTAGATTGTCAAGAATAATTCATCATGGAGTTAAGATTTAAAGCCAATTCTTCAAACTGCTAGATATATCTTTCTATTAAATAAATAATTTAAGTAAATGATTTCCTGTTGGGTTTTTTTTTTGTTTGTTTCTTTGTTTTTTATATATAATTAAGTTCACTGGTACATTTTAGATATACATAATGATCATGTTCATCATCATGAATTCGTACCTGTACATGATATATTTTGATTTCTCTATTTTTCCCACTCCCAGCTCCTTTATCCAACCCATCATCCCCTCCTTATGGACAAAGCTTTCTTTTCACTTTACCCTATTTTTTAAATGATTTTTTTCCTTTTCCCTTTCTTCCTTTCCCCTTTCAACACCCTATTTCTTCTTGCCTTTTGAACATTTCTTCCCATTTCATAATATCTATTGTACCTTTTGGTCCTTATTTACTGTTTCAGTTTCTCACACAAAAGAGACAATGCAATGTTTACACATGTGAGTCCAATTTATTTCACTGAAGAGTATGATCTTAAGCTTCATCCATTTACCTAGAAATGCCTCAAATTTATTCTTCTTCATGGTTGAGTAGTACTCCATTATATAAAAAAAGTGCATCTTCTTTATTCATTCCTCACTTGATAGGCATTTAGCTTGTTTCCATGATTTAACTATTAAAACTGTACAACTATAAACATGGGCATGCATTTATCACTGTAGTACAATGTTTTTAATTCTTCCAGGTTGATACACAGAAGAGGAATAGCTGGGTTGAATGGGACCTCCAATCCTAGTTTTTGGAGAAATCTCTATCCTGATTTCCACAGTGGTTTCACCAGTCAAAACTCCCACCAACCATGGAGAAGTGTTCCCCCCACAGCTATTGGTCGATTTCTTAATGATATCCATTCTTTCTGAAGCAAGATGAAATCTCAGTGTTGTTTTAATTTATATCTTTCTAATAACCAGTGATGCTGAACTTTTGTCTATATTTATTTGCCATTTGTATTTCTTCATCTAAGAAGTGTGTATTAATCTCAGATGCCAATTTTCTGATTGGGTCTTTATATTTGGGGGTCTGATTTTTTTCAGTTCTTTTATGTTCTAGATATAAGTCCTTTGTCTGAAGGATAACTGGCTAAAAATTTTTTTCCACTCTGTGGGTAGTCTTCTCACTCTGTTGGTGATTTCTTTTGTTGTGCATATGTATTTTAGTATGATGAAACCCCAGTATTGATTCTTTGCTTTATTGCTTGTGTAATCAGGGTTTTGTTTATGAAATCATTGCCTATACGTATGTCTTCAAGAGTTCTGCCTATTCTCTTTTCCAGCAGATTCAGTGTTTCTGTTTTAATGTTTAGGTCTTTGATCCATGTTGACTTTAGTGCATGGTGATAGACATGAGTCTAGTTTTAGTCTTCGACATGTAAAAAGCCAGGTTTTCCCACACCATCTATTAAAGAAGTTTTCTTCCTGTGGACTTGCTTGACTCCCTTGTCAAAGAAAAGGTGACTGAGTGTGTTTGGAGTTGTTTCTGCATCTTTTATTCTGCTCCATTGATCCTCAAGCCTCTTTTTTGCCAGTACCATGGTTTCTGTTCTTTTTTTTGGGGGGAAGGGAGGTTTAATCACAGTAGCTTTCCTGATTTCAATTCAGGAATTGCGATTCCCCCATCTTGCATTTGTTGCTGAGAACTGTTTTTGCTATTTTAGGTCTTTTCTGGTTCCAAATGAATTTTAAGAATATTTTCTCTAGTTCTTTGAGGTATGCTAATGGTATTTTGACTGAGATTGCATTAAATCTGGATAACAATTTTGGGAGTGTGGCCACTTTTCCTATGTTTTTTTTTCCTATCCATGAGCAAGGGATAACTTTCAATTTTATGATATCCTCTGATCTCCTTCTTCAGAGTACTGTAGTTTTCAGTGTGTAGATCTTTTACTTCCTCTGTTAGACTGATTCCTAAGTAAGCTCTTCTTTTGGGTGCTATTGTGAAGGGTGTGCTCTGCCTAATTTCTCTCTCAGTGAATTTGTTGTTTCTGTATAGGAATACTATTGATTTTTGAGTGTTAGTTTTGCATCCATCTACACTATGAAATTTGGTTATTAAATTTATGAATCTTTCAGTGGGGTCTTTGGGGTCTTCTATGTAGAGTATCATGTCGTCTGCAAATAATGAAAATTTAACTTCTTCTTTTCCCATCCTTATTCCTTTTATTTTTTCTGTTGTCTAATTGTTCTGGCTAATATTTCTACAACTATATTGAACAGGAGTGGTGATAGTGGACATCCTTACCTTGTTCCTGAATTTGGAGTGAAAACTTTCAGTTTTTGACCATTTAATACGATGCTGGCTGTTGATTTGTCATAGATGGCTTTTATCTGATTGAGATGAAGACACTTTATTCCAATTTTCTGTACAATTTTATCATGAATAGGTGTTAGACTTCAGATGCTTTTCTGTACCTATTTAGGAGTTCATGTGAATTTTGTGTTTGCCTGTGTTGATATGGTGTATTACATTTATTGATTTATGTGTATTGAACCATCGCTGTATCCCTGGAATGAATCCTACCTCATCATGGTTTATAATCTTGGAGATTTGCTACATTCCATTTGTCAGTATTTTATTAAGGATTTTTATATCTATGCTCATTAGGGCGAATGGTCTGTAGTTTCATTTTCTGGCTGGGTCATTCTCAGGGTTACTTGATTCCAGGAATGATTTTAGAAATATGCTTCCCTTTCAATGTTATTAAAGTGTTTCAGCATTAGTGTCATTAGGTTTTCTCTAAATTTCTTGTAGAATTCAATGGTGAATCCATCAGAGACTGGGCTTTTCTATGTTGGCAGATTTTTAATTATATTTTTAATTTCATTGGCTGATAGCAGGTTATTTAGAATATTTATGTCTTCTCTATTGACTTTTGGTAATTCATAGTGTCCAGGAATCTGTCCATTTCTTCTCAGTTTTCCATCAACGCTGGCTCCTCACTGCTGCTTCAGACTTTTCCAGGTTGCTGGTCTCACCTGAGCCTGCACGGTCACCCAAACTGGAGCCTGGTCTTGCTGGCTGGTCCACCTACTGCTGGTCTGGTCTTGTCTTCTCTTTCCTTTTCTTTCTATCTTTTCTCTTCTTTTCTTTTCTTTTTCTTTTTTTTTTTTTTTTTTGAGGGAGGGTCTCCATGTAATTCAGGTTGCCCTTGAAGTCACTTATGTAACCCAGGCTGGCCTCAAACTCATTGGGCACCCCCTGCCTCAGCCTCCCAGTTGCTGGGATTATGGATGTGTACCACCATGCCCAGATAAACAAATAATCTTAACAATTGTATTTCTATAAATCACACAGGTAAAACTATGCTATGGTATCCAAGTGTCTTAAAATTCGATAGGAAATACAACTGGACATGGTACACACATCTATAGTCCCAGCATCTGGGAGGCAGGGGCAAGAAAATCCTAAACTCAAGACAAGCCTAGGCCAAAGCAAGTCCAGGCCCATGATGGCTGGCTTGGACTACAGAGTGAGACCTTGTTTCAAAAGAACTGAAAAAAAATATAAGGAAATGCACATATTAGTAGTCAGCTTGATGACCTGAAACTGCTAGAAGGAAAAGCAGAGAAAAGAAGTTCTGTGACATTGGTTAGGACAACAAGATTTTGGATGTGGACTCCAAAATACAGGCATGAAAACAAAAGTAAGAGTCTGGACTATACTAAAGGAAAGAGGCGCATAGCTAAGGAAACAAGCAAAAGAATGAAGAGACAAACTATAAAAAGAGAGAAAATATTTGCTAAAGGTGCATCTGATAAGTGGTTAGTACACAAAAGATATGAGGAACTGGATTACACAACAGCAGGAGGAAACAAAGTAACCAGATCAAAAAATGGGAAAGAGACCTGAATGGGCGTTTCTCAGACGAAGACATAGAAAGAGGCAACAGGTCTGTGAAGGAGCGTTCAGTGCACAGGTTCCCCAGAGATATGCAAATCGGATGCCCACAACGAGACAGGACATTCCTTCTGTGAAAATGGCTGTCATCGTTGCCAATCAACCTAGAACTCTTTTGCTCGATTCAGATGGAAACCATGTACTGACAAGTGCAGCTCGGCTGGCAGCCCTGAGGTCACCAGGTGATGGCGGTGATCCTGGGTCCAGCCACGGACACAGCCAGCGCCTCGTCTCTGCCCCAGCTGGCCACCAGCGCCTGGCGCTGGCTTGTTCTGTACACGGATGCCGACTCTGCGGAGTGCTGCTGGCCCACGTGAGCTCCTGGTCACCGATGCCCTGGTATTAACAGCTCTGAGTGTCTTTCATCTCTTTTTAGAAGAAATCACTCTGTCCGTGCTACGTAGGATCAAAAACGCCTGGGAAGCAGCACCACTGCCGCCCTTGAGAGGCTAGACTTGGCGGGGTGGGGGTGGAGGTGCTGAAATCAGGGAATATTCTGGAAGGCCTGGTGAATGCCGGGTATGCAGTTAAGGGGCTCAGACAACTCCCCTCCTGATCTGAGCCCCTGCAGGTGCCCCTCCTCCTCCTCCCAGCGGTGGGCGAGGGGAGAGCACCACATGGCCCAGTTGCGCTCACACCAGACAGAGGCCGGGTGGTGGCCAGGGCGGACTCTGAAGCAAACAGTTGCAATCTTTTGGGCTGCAAGGGGCCCAAGGGAAAGCAAGTGGGAGAGGTGCACCAGCCACAGGCAGAGTCCCTGTCTCCTCCAGCCAGCCCGGAGGAAAATGAGTGTCAGAAGGCTCTTGTCTGTCTCCTTACAACAGTAACACAGAAAAGAAGCGTTGGGGAGGGTGCGGGAATGCGCGGCGCTTCGCACTGCCAGCAAGTGACGCTAGTGGCTCCCTTCTTTCCATCCCTCCTGGTGTGCACCGTGGATGGCTGAGGCCAGACAACGCAGCAGCCTCCATGTCCATACCTATGAAGCTGGTCTTTTCCCAGTGAACACATTCCTGTGAAAAAGCTTACTTTATGAATGAAGCGCAGTGAAAGACGTACAAAAATAACTCCTGGTAAAATGATCAGTCGTAACCGCATTCTGTAACACTTGGCCAGTATCATTTGGGTTGCAGGGATATTACTAAGTAGAATCAAGTGTTCTATTTGGGCCACAATACTGCAATAACCCACACACAGACGGATAACCAAGGCAACAACTGAGTAGCTGACACACAAGCACCATGAGCAGCCTGGGTGTTTTTGGCGAGGGAATTGCTCACACCCTGGGCGGGGTGGAGTGGATGGCAAGCCCTTGTTCCAACCGACTCAGAGCTGTCTATTTCTGGAATCTCCTATCTGGTACTCCTGGCCTGTGATTGACTGTGGGTAACTAAAACCATGGAAATCAGAATCATGAATAAGAGGACTACTACACAGCCACTATGCAAAGAAGTATACAGACTCCTTTAAAAGGGGAAAGATAGAGCTACCATATGATCTAATAATCTTACTACTGGCTATACAGGCAAAGGAAATGAAATCAACATAACAAACAGATAGCTATTCTCCCATACTTACTGGAGAACAATTCACTTTAACCAAGATGTTTAAATAACCTGTGTTTATGATTGAATCAATGAACGAGGAAAATGTCTTATGTCTGTCCAGTGGGATAATGTGCAACTCTAAAGAAGAAAAAGATCATACTAGTTACAGCAACATGTAGATGGGAAGGCATTATGGGAGATGAGATAAATAGGACTGACAGGTAAAGACAAATTCATCATCTCACTTGTAGCTGGCATCTAAAACATTAAGCTTGTGGGAGGACAGAGGGAGGAAGATGGTGTGGGGGGGTGCTGGAAAAATGGTCAGAGGGTAGAAAATCACCTTCGATGGGATGAGTGAGTTCAACAAATCTATTTTACAGCACAGTGACCATAGTTAAGGACAACGTATTTTATTTTTCAAAAACTCAAAGAGAGTGAATGTTACCTGTCCTCCTCACAAAAATTGTCATTATGTGAGGTCATGCCTTTGTTAATTAGCTGGATTCAAAAGATCTTGCTTTACATGACAAAGACATATAATTTTATCTAGGAATTGAAAAAGTAAAAGCAAAAGTTAATTTTAAGCATTCTGGTAAGTCCAGTTTAATAAACATGCAGTGTATTTCTAACAGTTACCCCTTGTGGTAAATTTCCTGAGAATTACATTTTTTCTTAAAGGTGAGAGCCAGCCTAGTTCTAGTCCCAGCTACTTGGGTGGCTGAGGTAGTACGGGCTCAGGTTTGAGCCCAGCCTAAGCAATTTAGCAACCCTCTGCTGAAAAAAAAAAAAAAAAAAAAAAAAAAAAAAAAAAAAAAAAAAAAAAAAAAAAAAAAAAAAAAAAAAAAAAAAAAAAAAAAAAACTGAAAATTTAGCTCAGGGGTATAGCATTTTCCTAGCAAGCATAAGCCTTCTGGGTTCCATCCTGAGCTCTGCCCAAAATCAATCAATGTTTAAAATCTCGGCTGTTAATAAGTGAGCTTCCTGCTGCTGCACAACAAGCTATGTCAAACTTACACATTTGAGGACCACTCATTTTCCATCTCAGTTACCATTATTCTGCCTACCACAATCAAAATAAGGAGTAGAGATCAATGAATTTAAGAAAAGTGTCAATTGGCTTTCAAAACCACATCTCACTGGTTAGTATTTCACGTATAAACCAGTTTGCAATTTTAAAAGTCTTTTAATTCAGAAGTAAGTATATAATGTTAATCTTTTTATCTTCAGATGCTAGAAATCAAACAAAAAGGAAATCTTTTAGACTATTTTCAGACAATAAATGTGTGGTCAAAAGATGCATAATTTCAAATTGAATTTGAATTATTATTTTTCTCAATTTTTAAAATTATTGTTATCATTATTAAGTGGACTAAGTGCTTTTAAGAGATTTTCTCTCTTCAGTTGACTGACTAGAAAACGTTGTAAGATGATTCATTTTAGTTTTTCTGAGGGTAAGGTTTCTCTCGGTATTTCTCTTTTTTTGTAGGTAGATATTAACTTTGACTTGTTAGTAGTGCATCTTGATAGTACATAATGATTTCATTCATCATGGGGTTGTGTCCATGTACGTAACAGATTTTAGTTTTTTTTTGTCACTTCCTATTCCCCTCCTTCCATTTTTTCTTCCCCTTCCCATTTATAAAAGATCTATTTCCTGTGTTATTTATACCCTTTTTCTGTTTTGCTTTTTAAAGTAAAAAAAAAGAAAAAAAGAAATTTAGAGAAAAAATGATCTATTTCCATTTTTCTCAATTTTTTTTCTTTAGATCCCTTTTCCCCTTCCCTCCCTCCCTAGCTCTCAATTTTTCTGTCTTGTATAGCATGTATTTAAGTACTGATAGTGAGGATTCTAACGTTAAGTTTTTCTTTTTAACAGTGAATTAATTTCAACTTCAGCATGTGGCTGTATCTTTAGGAATTTACATTTCTCTGACTTTTTAGTTCACCAGACCCTGAAACACTAAACTGGAAATATAGAAAACAGAATTCATCAGATAGAGTAGAAATACATTTGCAGTCTTCACAATATCCAACCAAGATAAGTAAGTATTCAGAAGGCAGATATCACATAGAATATTGCAAAGTGTCTATCCTGTCACTTGGGTGGGCAGAGAAAACAAATGTAACCCAGTGAAATGTGGATAGAAATATCTCGATACTGATTCAAGTGTGGATATTGTATTGTTGCAGCAATTTAAAACATTGGCGGAAACTCTATGACTGAAAACATATTCGAAATCTAATGTCATACCAAAGACCCAAGAGGAAAGAGTTCTGTAATGTGTTACCTTAATCTGTTAGTGTAAACAAGTCTAAAAAGTATCTACGTATTTCTCTATCTACCTATTGACCTGTTTCTATGTTTGAATAATTTTAAACCAAGTACAGCAATTAGACATCTTTAAAAGTCACATTGATAGTCACCATATTCCTCAATAAAGGTAATTTACACATTTTAGAAGGCTATTTACATGATTCTTAGAATTGTTTTGAATTTGAGATGAAGGCTAGGGCATAGGACCATTCACAATGAAATGAAAACCTTTCTACTTGAAAGAGACTAGTTGTTCTTCAAGTTAAAAACATAGTAGATTATCTTATTCAATGAAAATGTACAACCATTGCTCAACTACCCGATCTCAGTGAAGCATAATTATATTTTTACGGTATTCTTAATATTCTATCTTTGACTCTTTTAAAGTCTCTGCTTTTCTTATTATAGTATTCTTAATATTATGCATAATATTTTTTCTGCTGTATCAAAACGGATGGTTATGATTCAAACAAGAAATTTAGTACTACAAATGTTTATTTATTTTTTCTCTGATGATAAATTTGTGCCCTCACAGTTGCTTCGAACACATTTCATCTCTTCTGTTTGTTCATTTGATTTTCTCTATTTTTTCTACTCTCTACTTTCATAAGTGGTCTAAATCTTGTATTTACTCAGTCTAATTAGTACATTATCTTGCTGTTTACTTGAATATAGATAGTCTATGTGACCCAAAGGGTTGAGTGTTTCTCTAGGAAAGCAAAGAGACTAACAAGAAATCTAAAATACCAATTATTCACTTTTGCATGTTAAAAAATGAAACAAAACAAAACCACACAAAAACTAGGTTGTGCTTAAGTCGCAGTAGCAGACAGTCCTGTGCCCTCTTCCTCTTCTCTGTTGACAGGATCTCGATTTTGTTCAGCCTTTTGGATAACAGAACTCTCAGCAGAGTCTATTTCCCTTCTGGGTCCAGGGGGTAAATTGCAATTTCCTAAAATAACTATAGGAATCCCATTTTTTCCTCCAGGGATTGGATTTGGTTTAGGCTTGTGACACAATTCCAGTTAATGGAATGAAGTCTGCCGATTGCCTGTGGGAGATTTTCTGTTCTCAAAGAATAATGTTTTAAAAAAGGAAAGATCCATTTTCTGCCCACAACCTGCTGCCCTACTATGTGTGTGCAGTGTGAGGATCTGAAAGAAGATCCCAGAGGTCTGAATCGAATGCCACTGCAGTGCTGAACCACTAGGCCAATTGCAGCCCACGTCCAGATTTCATATAGGGAGAAAAATTGCTGATGACAATTTAGTATTTGTTCCTAATGAGGAAATATAGAGCTCCACCAATACAATGTGAATATGGCCAGAGTACTTGTAAAATTCTAATTTATAAAGTAATATTTTTTAGAGATATTATGGATATTACAAATCAAAATAACAAATGTTTGAACCTGTCTTCTCTGTCAGGCAACAGGGTTAGCGTCTTAATTGTGTTTCCATTCTATTAATGTTCAGGAAAGCCAGGTTCCCTGAGCCCACACCAGTGGGCTGTGGGATGGAGGACAGAGGAGAAGCACAGTGGATGGACCCAGGTGCCCAGGACACCTGGCTGGTGCCTAGTCAGCAAAGTGGGGTTGAAATGTGCCTGGCTGGTAAAACAATAAATAGAGTGGAAGGAAGAAGGGAGGGAGGGAAAGGAGTTGGCCAAAATGGCAAATCACCTCGTTTGAATTCCACAAAAGAGATCCATTTTAATCTTAATGGGAAGCTTACCCAACTGGGGAAGAAAGAAAGGGAAATCTAAGAAGAAAGCAGCAGAGTTTTAGCTGGACTGTAGAGATAGCTAAAGACTGGTAAAAATTCATATTTTTTCAAGTTCTTTAGTAAAAATTATCAATTGCTAATTTTGAAAAGGAAAGAAATCTGATGAGGTAAAATAAATTCAGTATGATTTGCTTTTTCCTGTGACTGTGTGGATAAACATGATTACTTGATTTTTTTTTTTTTTTGAGACAAGGTCTTGCTATGTAGTATAGACTGTCCTTGAATTTATTGTATAGTCCAGGCAGACTTCAACTCACAGTGATCCTCCTGCCTCAGCCTCCCAAGTGCTGGAATTAAAAGCATGTACCACTATGCCAAGGTTCTTTGATGTTCTTAAAACAGTCCTATTAGTTTAATAAGGGATTGAACAAGCATAATTAAGAAAACCTAATATTTAAACCACTTGTAGCTCAATATCACATTATATGCAGCCAAAAGCCTCCTTAACTGAAACAGTTGCTATTTGTATTTTCTGTTCCTTTTCATACATCTTTCCAAATTGCATCTTAAGCCCATAGGTTAATGTTTTTCAGATAATAAATAGAAAGCTGCTTGGTAATTTTTTAAAGAGTGCTTCTGAGATGGGAAAAAATAATGTATAGCTTTTATTCCTTTTCCTTTACAGATGTACCAGTCATACATTTATGTAAATTTAGAGCCTCACTTTCCAAATGGACTTTTGCATTGAACAAAGCATCCAAGCACCTAGTTAAAAACTCTAAAGTGGAAATATATGTTTATTTTACATGTTTATTTTGCATGTTAAAAAAGTACCTCTTTGCTCTGACCGTATTAGTTGTACTTGCTAAACAATTAATTGGACTGACTAGATATGTGATATTCAGAAACTCATTTTAAGACCCAGTATGACAGATACAGACTTTGGGAAACTAGCCACCCCATTACACTGGTTTTTGTGAGTGGAATTTTCCAACCAAATCACCGCTATCAGTGGACACATGTGCTGAGATGTCCAGCTCCTCAGGAACAAGGAGGGATGGCCACAGCCTCTGGGTGGGTTAATTTTAAACTACTACAAGTTACCCGCTTTGTTCACATTAATGTCCCTTAAACGTAGTATCATCGTCTAGATGCACCATGAATTCTTTCATAAAACCCAGTTGACAATCTGTAATTCAGTATAAGAAAATTCACCAATTTAATTATTTGTCATGAGGGGAAAAGATTCAACAGTTGCTGGTGGTCCAGGATACAATAAAATTTTTAGTCACCTTCAAAGGGATGAAAATGGTCATAAAGTTGTGTGCATATAGCTAAAGGCGATCTTTCCACTCATTCCTCGGAGCCAGATGTGGTGATGTTCACTCAGTGTTAAATATTGGTTGGAAAGAGATGACAAAGAACCTTGGTATCAATAGTAAACTGGTAGGTATGCAACAGTAATTTAAAGACTCTTCCAGTTTTTAAGATAAAATGATCGCTGATAAATTTAGAACTTCTACTTGGTTTTCAGAATTTTTAATATTTTTTAAATGCTATCATGTAATCCATTGTCTAAACTAGAAAACATCAACCCACCCTACTCATAAAGATGATCAATTGCTTTTCCCGTCCTTGCTTAGAAAGTGACTTGCAATAAAAATTGCTTGAAATTCTATCTTTTTCTAGGTACTTAACTCATTTTGACATTTTTTTAAAACAAGTTTAGGAACATCCAAGACTAAGTTTGTTGGTTTCTGTATCCTAGAATTTAATGCAATAACTTCTAAAAGCAATCAAACAGCCTTGGATTACTGGAAATACACTAAGAATTTATTGAGATTCTTAAGAAACAAGAGGATCTCATTTTCTGCCAGTGATCTTCAATGTTTCTGTTTGTGCTGCAGATACAAGCGATGGACTGACCCGAGGCCATGGTGTAACTGCCCGTAGGGGGCTCTCAGTTTTGAAATTAATCACTCTTTTTCCCACAAGTATTGGGTATTACACTCACCAGTGTCACATTTCAGTGACACAATGGTTTTGGGAAAGAGAAATTGGGTGGATAGATCAATTTCCTGTTGTAACTGGTAGACACAAATATCAGAAATGCACTAGCCTGAAACAATAAGAGTGTATTCTGGGGTCCATGAGTGTGAAAGTTGGGTCACCAGAGCAAAAGCAGGGCTCACACTACCTGCTGAGTCTCCAGGAGAATGTAGTCTTTGCCTTCTCTAGGTTCTGGTAGCTGTGGGATTCCCTGCTTTGGGGCAGCTTCAGTCCAGTATTTAAGACCAGCATTTTCAAGATTAACTTTGCCCTCTTCACATAATTGTGAGTGTAAAATTTTCATTGACCTCTGCCTTGCAAGTATATATATATATATATATATATATATATATATATATATATATGTAATCAGGGTCATCTCCCTATTTCAAAATGTTTAAGTTCATCATATCTACAAATATTTTTTATTTTTGTTTTTACTACATATGGTAACATTCACAGGTTAGGGAGTAGGATGTAAATGTATCTGAGAGGGCCCTTTCTCACCCTCTGTTGTGTGGTATGGAAAGGAAGGGTATTTAGGACTCGGAGTAAAAGCAGTGTTAGATGTATTAAATGGAAAGCTCTAAATTCACATGCTCCAGTTTTTAAAAGTGCATTGTAATATATCTTAACTCTGATCTTCAAATATCTGTGTGACCAGAATCAGAGTTTCACCATCATTAGTGAGAACTGGACTCTGACACAGGGAAACCTACTCTTATTAGAAAACTTTAGCTGGGATTTCAAAGATAAAAGAGATCAGTAAATAGGATAAATTATTAATAAATATGTATCACATAAATAATAAATAAATATTATTAATAAATATATATATCATATGATGTCTATGATATGTAAAATATATAAAATACATCATATAAATGGGATAAATTAATACAATAAATTATTTGCTGTATGGCAAAAAAATTCTTTTCTGGGTGTCATAAGTAATCATATATTTGTGGCAATGAGACTGAAGTTGTTTCTCAACAGTTTAAACCTTCTCCTCCTCTTACCAGTCATACTTGGATGAAAATCTACATCTTAAAGCCTTGGTATACAAACAAATATACACCAACAAAATACGTTATCTGATTCTTAAATTGCACAAAATTCAGCTTTTAAAACATAGTTTGGTTTTTTCTCATTATTTCTTATGCTCTATTAACTCTCCAAAACCGGGATTTATTTGAATGCACCAATTGGACTGCTTTCAGTTCATCACTGTAAGTGTCAGGAAACCTTTCTGTGCTCTTCCCTGCCTTCGGGCTGCAGGGCTCGGAGGGTTCTGGTGTGAAATGTTTATCACTGGCTGAAAGGCAGGAAATGAGCCATACAAGTGGGCAGCAGTGCTGAATTAATACTCTTACTATTTTTTTAATCAAAGGGAATTGTTTTTCACTTTTTTACTTCAAGAAGACTAGAAAACCTTCAGAGAGGGCTTCTTATTTTTACTTGCAAAAAAACTTAATGTTTATGTGTTCACTAGAGTAATTCCCACAGAATGTCCTAACATTTATCGTCTGTCTTCGAAATAGTTTGTTTAAGCAAAGTATCATCAGGTATGATTTCCAAAATAGTGCATATATCAAACTAAACTAAACATTTTTCAGAAAACCCTAGATACCTGGGAATTGATCTTGCTACACACTAGAAAATCACAAAAAGTTAAATAAAAGAGAATTAGTGTGATAACTCACAGTGCATGATTGATCTGTTACATATGTTATAGAATCCTCAATGGGACCTGTTCACCAACTGAAAAATATCAGGTAGGGTAATGTGCAGCAAGATTCCTCCTTAATTTAGGCATGCATGATTTAATCATATTGTCACAGGAAAAACGATTGGAAACGTTATGCTAAAATGATACCAGTATTTATTTCCAAGTGTGACATTTTCTCAGTATCCCCTTTCAAATGTTCAAAGCTCCAAATGTTTCCTACAATAGGAAATTTCTATTATTTGGGAAAATAATATGTCTTATTTTAAAATGAACTAAAAGTTATACATTCTTAAAATGCTTCTGTGAAGATAAAATCACAAAACATCTTTATCAGATAATACCACTGATTTAAAAAAACAAAGATAAAAAACCTACCTTCATCTGTAATCTATAACATTATCTATGATCAGTATTAAATTTCTCTCAGGCTCTCACTGATAAAATTATTAGAACTTCCATCTCTGACAAATTAGAAGCTGTAATACTAGCATATTTTTATGCAGATATTTTTGTGAAGGGACAAGTTTTTAAAGCATGAATTAGATGTGACAAAGATCGTGGTTGTGGACATAGGGTTTGTATCATAAAGAAGACTGTCACTGTTGCTTTATTTGTATCAGTTGTGTCTTCATCATAATAGATGAGAGAGTGCTAAGAGTCCCTGAACAGATTGCAAGATGTCACTATTGGAGATGAGAACCTTCAGCTAAACATAACTAACTTTTAACAAAGTATGAAAGTGATTTAATTTTTTTGACCAGGGGTGTTTATTTTATAAGCATCCATTCACTCCTATTAGCACATCTTAATATTAAACACCTACCTGTTAACGATTCTTAAGCTTTTATGTATTTATATTTTGGCTTAAGGTGCTTTCTTTCAAGACATCATGTGTTAATACAAAGCTGTTTAAGAATGCTTCAGTCACACTTCGTAGAACTGACCCCATTTTCACGTTTGTGTGAACAATATGATACCCGTGACACCGTTGGGCGGACACCAGTTTGGCATTATAGGAAAACTAATCGTATTCGAAGATGTTCCCATGGCTTGCCTTAACTGCCTCTCAAGGGCAAATGTACCTCGTGTCACTTGGAGTAGCTCGGTGACATCCTGCCTTGTTCTCCATAGCGCGGCAACCTACGTGGTATTCACCATACCCAGGTGAAACTTAATACTATGTGCTACTTCATGGCCTAACTCTTTTCCTAATGAAGGGCTTGAAAAATCATATGGCAAGAGATCTAATTGTGTTTCTCTCTCTTTCATCTTCTAGTGATTCTTGTGCTAATATTACTGAATAATAGTTTTCTGAATTCAGTAACTTTTAAGAGAAAGTTATGCAGTTTTGCTCTTTTATACATTTTTATACATTTTGGCATATATCTACAGTCAAATCAGACATTTTATCACAGACATTTTTGTGTAAAAAAAAATAAATGTAATTTCTGGCCTAAAGGAGCTTGAAGTTCAATTGCAGCCTAAATGTTTAAAGGAAGGAAGACAAATCAAAAAAAAAAAAAAAAAAAAACAATGAAAGAGAAATTTTTAAGTAAAGTCGCTTTTCTCAGAGACCAATAAAAATCATTTCACATAAACATTTTTAAAGATACAAATTAGAGTGAAACGAAAGTAGAAGAATGAAGTAGTTGCTATTCAATGTTTCACTTAATAACAGTTTGCACTAGAAGCCTTGCAGTATTAAAAAATGCAGGAAGGAAAATATAGAAGGATTTACTTTGAAACACTGGCATATTCCTTAATCATGTTTTATTCTTTTCCTAAAGCATGTATACTTTGTTTGGCTGAATGTGTAGAACCATGTAACCATGTGTCTGAATGTAGCCAGTGTTTTGGTTTATCATTATTGACAGCTTTAACTAAATTTTGTCTTATTTAGCTGATTTGATTTTATCATTAGAGTCACAAATACAACAGGGAAAACATGATGATTCAATTACTTTCCTAACTGATAGTTGAAGATTCACTTTGAGGCAGCTGCTCGGGTGCTTCCTCAGAACGTCAGACAAAGAGAATTTCATCATACAGTGGGCAAAATATCCTTTCCAATTACACTCAAACCGAACAATTGTCAATTGTATCACCTCTGATAGCTGCAGCAGCTGGAGACATGCTAGGACAGGCCTTCATACACTTAAACAATTGGGATGAATCATTTTAAGAGCAGCGTGAACGATATTATTTATTGACAAAAAAACATGTAAGCCAAATTACAAGGAGATGCGAATTTTTCATCCATATTTAGGCAATGAGGCAAAAACCAATTGGAAGGTATTTAACTCAGATAAATCCTAGGTATTAAAGTGAGGAATGCAAGAACAAGAAAAAGTAGTAAAAGAAACTACTAGAGAAGAAAAAGGAGGTAAAAGAAAGTTAAATAAAGACAGAGTAATAAGTAAAATAAAATGAAATAATTTAAAATAGATAAAATCTGTGAGTGGTGGACTACTAGGAGAAATGAAGGTTAAAAGAGCCACACAAAATCATTACCAGTAATTACGATCACAAGCAACTTGTAAAACAAAATATAGGAAATGCTTGATAGGTATGTGGTCTGCTAAAATGGAAATCATAAATTATTTTTAATGAAATCACATGACAAATATGGTTTTCATCAAAAAACACCCACCTGTGAATATTGGCATTAAAATAGTGAAAGGCCTTTATATCCTCATCTTGAGAAAGTTATGGTAAGGAAGTAAGTCTAGGTTGCATGTTATGGTTCACGCATCAGTGCTTTATGTGAGTTACAGTAGGCGATCTATTTTAAGTATCCTTTTGGGATTATGCTGTGTTGTTCTAACGTGCAGAGATGATGGTGTCACACACTGTAGTAAAATGGCAGCCTGTATGGAGACCTTGAATAGTGTATCAAGTACTTTTGCTCGTCCTCTCCTCATAGAGGCCCAACCTGTGAGTTTGCCGCTGGTGATAAGCTATTTTATGGGAGGAATCTGGAGTGTAGTGACATCCTAGAGATTCAGAACTTCCAGTTGACAAAGCCAGATGTTGTATAGCAAATTCTGAATCTCTATGCTATTAATTGGTGCATAACCTATTATCTTATTTGTCGTTATATAAAATTATTAATTTCAAAAAAATCATTAGCTGCATTTCTCAATGAAACTAAGCGTGTTTACATTACTACTTACACATAAATGTAAATAACAAAATATAAAAGATGTCCACATCAGGACGAAAATTCCAAATTCTTATTTTGTATTAAATATATATCATTAAGGTTGTTAGTATGACATACACAGCATATGTATGCAAGTAGTATTCTTAGCATTTAATTAGCTTAATATATAATTTCACTCTTTAAATATTAAAAATAAGCACTGGTGCCATCTCATGCTGTGTCAGGAACTGTGCCCACCAGCAAAAAGTTTTGAGAGATAATTGGTGCCTTTAGTACAGTATCTTTCATCAGCTCTTACCAAATAATTTACTACTCTGCTACTTTGGTTTATAGTAAATAGCTTACTTAGCTCTCCATTGTAAATAAAGTAAGGAAAACTATTCATTATGAATAAAGAACATGATAGAACATTATAATCTGTCTGTCTGTCTGTCTGTTTCTCTCTCTCTATCTTCTCTATCTCCCTCTTTCTCTCCTTTTCATTCTTTCTCATTTAAATCAAATGACTGAAAACTCTAGATACAGTTTTATCTTGCCTTGTTACCTTTGTATGTCTCTGCACTTTACTTAGAGAAATAGATGATCCCCTCCCAGCATCATAAGAACTGAACCCAGGGTCTTCACAGTAAGCTATAGCTCCAGTCCTTAATTATTATCATTTAGAGATATTATTATTATTATTTTAGGGGATTTTTTTTAAACACAATTTCTCATTAAGTTGCCCAGCCTGGACTGAAACCTGTAGTCCTCCTGTCTCAGTCTCCTACAGTGCTGGGAGCTTAGGCGTGTGCTAACACATCTGGCTCATCAGTATTTCTGAAATAATCAAATAATTATAGAATTTAGTGTTTTTCAAGTCTAGTGACATGAACTTATATTTTGCAATACTGAACAATTTTAAATGCTTCATTTGATCAGTGTTCTTTAACTGAAATTCCTCCTTTGCTCTAGTACGCTCTGTCTCAGTTTTGGATCTTATCTTTAGTTCGCAGGCCTCCCCTCAGACAGCCTCTCACATCTTCTGTTTGGTTTTGTGCTGTTCAGTTTGGCTTTCAGTTTATGCTCTAGTGGGGAATGCAACAATTCAGCAGGCAGATGACTCCATCACCTTTGGGAAAACCCGAGTCCCCATTTATTATTGCGTGATCTCAGGATAAGGCCAGCGCTCCTCACACCCCATAAATGACCACAGTCCTCTAGGAAGAGCTAGGTCCAAGAGGCAAGGATGGGTGCTGCACTTGAAAATAAGAAGACTTTTCCATGTTGCTACTGATCAATTCATCGATTTCAGAAAAATATTTCCTGAAGACCTGTTTCATCCAAAATACAAAGTTGGGAACTTAGCAGTATGGATGCAATTTTGTGAAAGTCCCTTTCCTCACAGAAGTTGCCTTTGTGCAGTGAAGAAGTATGCAAATAATTAGATTTGTACCTTTAGAATATGCTGCTGTCTGGGAATAACTCAGATGGTGACATTGGAATTGACCTCTTAAAAAGTCAAATTTAACAGGTGGTGCAAGGACCACCAAGAGAAATGAAAAAGTCACTCAAAAAGAAAGAAATAGCAAACAGAAAGACACACAGATGGGATAGAACTTTCCAAGTTCGTAGAACAGCAAGTGAGCAAAGTGTGGGGTTACAGGTCGACTCCAGAAGTAAACAGAAATGCGTGATTTGAAAGATAGCACAGTACAGATTCTGGAGTCTTTCAAACAATAAAATGAAGATTTAAAACTTATCATAGAAAACTGACCTTGGTTTTCTCAGATTATATATATTGTTTTAAGATTCCTGTGAGCTAGTCATCTTTTCCTTATGACTATTCTCTCATTTAAGTTCAAGGAGAATTTATCCTTCCTTTTCTATCTTCAATGTCTTTCCAGGATGTTGTCTTCTAGGTGCTTAATAAACATTAGCTGACCGAATTATCAGTCGTGGTAGGAAACTATGCAACTTGGTTGGAAAATTTGTCAACACTTCAGAAGGTACACAAAAGAGACAGCAGAAATAAGTCAGGAATAATAGCTAGATGTCCTCTATTATGGGAGCGTATGGGAGAATAAGATGTTAAACTGAGTACAAAAATGAAAATGAAACACCAAAGAGAGAAAGCTGATTAGCAGGGGTGAGGTGTGAGGACTACTTTGAAGATGATCTTAGATAATACAGAGAAAGTTTGTGCATTATCCTATGTAAAGGGATGCTGAATAAAACCGAATTTTCTTTTTGATATTTTTGAGGTGCCTACAGGAGCACCCATATTTTTAAAATGCTTGTCTAGAAATTGAAGCCTTTCATCCTTAAAGCAGAAATGTGGGATACTATTTTTGTTGTCATTCTGTTGTCTAAAAATTATCCTTCAGCAAGTTTGAGATGTCACACTACCAGAATTGGTAATGATAAGAAAAAATCAACAGAGATAAATGTAAATCTAGTGATTTTCCTTAGAAGTAATATCTCGTATTTCCCACTAACCTTATGATTTGGGAGTTCAGAAGTTCAAGCTCTGTTTGAATCTTGCTCAAATGACTCCAAATTAATTTTATGTTATGTCTCTCTTGCCTCTCCACAGTATGCTGTCTGGCTAGTCCTCTGGGTTACATGGAATGTGTTTGTTATCTGCTTCTATTTGGAGGCTGGGGACCTCTCAAAGGTAATTTCCCATCTGATTTGCCTGTAGTCAGTCTGTTACAAAGCCCTTCCTCAAGGAGGCAGACCCACCGTGCTCTCATCACTTTGGTCCCCTCGCATGAAGGTAAATTGAAAGGTGTGCTCATTTACATCTCTACATAAGAGATAAGTTTTCTGTGTCATGAAAATGGACTTTTGTGTTTTAAAACTGATATAAATGATTGATTATTATAATGATCATGCAAACATTAAGAGATTTCTGAAGCTGAATAGGAATTTTTCAGAACAGTATCTTACTTTTTTTTTAAAATCACTTAGTTTGCTTATTTTTCTTCTAAGTATGTTCGTTATTGACCCCAAATAGTAATGCAATAATTCAAAAGAATGAAAAAGTTTTGGCTGAAAGGGATTGTTACCACTGGGATATAATTTATTACTGAAATGAGTAACATACATAATCCTAATGTAGCATGGAAAAGACTGAAAATATTTCTTTTTTCACTAAGTTTTCTTTTTAAGTATGCACATGCGTGTATGTATTGCTGTTCTAGAGTTCAGGTGAATGCCTTTGCTAATGAAATAATGTAGTTTCTGATTTCTAAAACTACTGTCCTTCTTCCACTGAAACGCAAAGAACACCAAATAAATTTGTTAGGTAATCCACTCAAAATAGTGGCCAATCTTGAGTCTTGATAGAGTTTCCAACTTGTATTTCCTACTAATTTTAAATGACAAATGTAAAGTGATCTTTTGGATACTTATATTTAAAGCAAAACGCCCCTGAAAGGGCACTGATATATTTGAAGCTCAAAGATGATCACATGGTATAAAAGGCTAAAAGAGTTAAAAGACGAGGAGGAAAAGCAGGGAAGAGAAGAAGAGGATGAACCATGTCCCCCAGAAACTAAACTAGTACTTTTGTGGGGTGTATATTTTGGCAGGATAGAGAAGGATGGAGCAGCACTGACACATTTACAGTCTAGTACATGAGAGTTCTGCAAAGTACTCATCAGTTTTGATGATGTTTGTTGTGATGGTCAAGGTGAAGCATCAGTTTGACTGGCCTGACAGCCACCAGTAAAGTCACCAATAAAGTGTCTGGCTGAGTCCTGAAGGCACGACCTGGGCATGGCACATGGTCCTTGGTCCCGCTCTCCTGGCCCTGTTCCCCTGCTCTGCTCTCCAGTTGCTGTGAAGTAAGCGGCTTTGTTCCTGCACACCCTTCCACCATGGTGCTTCTGCCTTTGATCCCCTGATTATGGACTGACTCCTCTGAAACCATGAGCAAAGTAAGCCTAACCCCTCTAGGTTAGGAATGTCTGGTATTTGTTCTGGCAATTGAAAGACTAATACTTTCATTTACTATTTCACTGAGATATGTGGCGTCCACTCAAATAAAAATAATCTTGACTTATTTTGGCTCGATGACAAGAGATTAAAGATAGGATAAAACAGTGGCTTTATGATTTTAGATAGAATTGATTGTGTGGCACTTTATTTTATGAACAAATGATCAGTATGGCCTGCATGATTTTCCCTCATAGATGGCATTGCTATGTCTCTTGCAGAGAACCTATCTCCATACACTTGGTAGCTAAAACTCCTTTCAGGAAGGAACTGTGGCCATGAAAGAGATTGTTCAGGATGCTTTAGGAAACACACAGAGAGGAATTTTGATTGAAAACTCATTTGCCTTCACACATCTATCATTATCTATCTATCTATCTAATCTATCCATCTATCTATCTGCCTATCTATACAGAGAGAAAAAGAGTGAGGCCTTTCAAAGACTTTGAATTCTGTACCCAATCTCTTCTGCCCTATTATTTACTTTCTCCAAGGAAATTCTGTGCTGAAATGACTTTTAATAGTATTTTTAATTTAAAATAATCACTTTAGCAGTTTAAGGGTGATATTCATGAATATTGCTGAACTAAAATTATTCATCAGATTCCAGAGTTCTTTATTTTATGTATTAACTTGTTTATTTTACTGGAATTTTTTAAAGTACACAGAAATAACGTGAATCTTGAGCACTTGACGTGTATACATAGCGCATCTGTTATGGGTTATATTCCTGCGGCCCCACCCAGTCTCATGTAATCATGGCCTGAGCAGGGCTGAGTCTGGTGTTCATGATTAGTTTGTTGTCTGGTGCTGGGATTGGCGATGTGAGTGCTGCACCCACCCAGGGGTGAAGCTGACATGTAGTGTAAGGGTGGGAAGAAGGCGTATTCCCTGTCTCACGGTTCATGTCTTTGCTGTTTGGTGGCCACCATGAATGGCTGCCCCACCATGGCACCTTGCTTTGCAGCAAGCTGAGTATGGACTGAAACCTCCAAGAACTGTAAGACATAAACCTTACCTTCCCTAATTTTGGGCATGAGGTATTCTGTCTCAGCAAGAAAGAAAAATAACTAAGACAGTATCTTAATCATTTCTGCTTCCTCTCCTCTCCACACTCTCCTCTTCATTCTTTCCCAGATCCCCCTTTTCACCTACACACAGTCTGCTTCCCTGTTTCTTATCATCCTATGTATTATTATTCAAATTACTGAGATTTTGATGTCCTCATATTAGAGAAACTATGTGATATTTATGTTTCTGTGTCTGATTTATTTCACTTAGCATTATATCTTAACATCCATTTTCCTACAAATGATTCAAGTGTATCCTTCTTTATGACTGAGTAGTACTCCTGTGTAAATAAATTCCACATTTTTTTTCACTGTTTAAATCTGGGTAGTGGCCCGTCTCACAGAGGGGAGAGTGCCAAAATAGGTTAGACTTTCTTGCTACGTAGCAAGCTCAAATTCCACGTTTTCTTTATTCATTCATCTGTTGAATGAATTAAAAATAGGCTGCTTCCATAATTAAACTATTATAAATCATGTGATTAGAAATATGGGCATGCATGTGTCTCTGCAATATATCTTTATCTCTTTCTGGAAGGAACCCAGAGGAGGTATAACTTGGTCAAATGGAAATTTTGGTTTTAGTTTGTGAGGAATCTGCATACTGATTCCAATAGTGGCTGTGCTAGTTTACATTTCCAACAACAATGCAGAAGGGCGATTTTCCCATGCAATCTTCCAGCATTTGTGGATTTCTAAGAATGGTTGATAGCCATTCTTACCCGAGTAAAACAGAGGCTTAGTGTTGTTTAGATTTGTGTTTCTCTGATGGCCAGAGATGCTCAACATTTTTTCTTACACTGATTGGCCATTTGCACATCTACTTTGGAGAACTGTGTATGTACTTCAATAAAAGATTATTATGTGTGTCTTTTGTTTTAGGGTGTCTTTTGAAATCATTTATGTATTCTACAGATTAGTCCTTTGTGAGAGAAGAAGTTAGCAAAAAGCTTCTCATTCTGTTGGCCACTTCCTTTGCTGCACTGAAAATTTTTCTTCTTTCATATAACATTTATTGATTCCTGCTATTATTTCTTGTGCAACTGAGGCTGTCTTCAGGGAATGTTTCCTATGCTTGTGTCTTCAAGGGTTTTACCTATTTTATCTCCTAGCAGATTCAGATTCCATCTATATATGTGCTATTTAACCATTTTGATTTGATTTGAGCACAGGATGAGAGATACACATCTAAATTTGTTCTTCTGCCCATGGCTAAGTAGTTATCCTGGCACCATTTGTCAAAGAGGCTATTTTTTCTCCCATGTGTGTTTTTGGCCCATTTGTGCAAAATCAGTTAAGTACAAGTGTCTTGGATTGTATCTGCATCCTTACTTCTATTCTGTGTATCTGTGTGGTTATTTGTCTAACAGTGCAGTGCAGCTTTTATCATTGCAGCTTTGTGGTATAACTTGAAGTCAGGGATTGTAATGTCTTCTGCTTTGCTCTTGGTACCCAGAACTGCTTTGGCTATTCTCAGTCTCTTCCAGTCGCATCAAATTTTAGGCATCCTTTTCTAGTGCTGTGAAGCATGCTAATGCTACTTTGATTCAAATTGCATTAAACTCATATATCATTTTTGATAATACAGCCATTTTAACAATATTGCATGTGCCAACTCAGGAACAGAAGATACCATTCCAATTTCTAATATCCTCTTCAATCTCTCTTTTTTATTCCTGAATACTATTGTTTTTATTATAGAAGTCTTTTATTTCCTTGGTTAAGTTAATTCTGAAGCATTTAAGTTTTTGATGCTAATGTGAATGGTATTATCTTTGTTATTTCTTTCTCTATGGGTTCTTCATTGGTGTATAGAAACATTATTAGTTTCTGTGAATTGATTTTTTTATTCAAATACAGCTGAATAGTGTATCAGTCTTAAGAGTCATGATGGAGGTTTTCAGGTCTTCTATGCAAACGGTCATAGCTTCTGTAAATGATGATACTTCGATACTTCCTTTACTCTTTGCCTCAGTTTTATTTTTTTCATTACCTGATTACTCTGCTTAAGCTTTTGACTACTATTAAATAGAAATGGTGAGAGTGAAAACCCTTGCTTTGTTCCTGATTCTAGAGGTGACACTTTCAATTTTTCCCTATTTAGCATGAGATTGGTAGTCAGTTTGTCATAAATAACTTTAATCCTTTTGAGTAAGTTCTTTCTATACATACTTCTGTCAGAGTTTTTACATCATGATTCATGGTTAGATTTTCTCAAAATCTTTCTCTGAATCTATTGAGGTGATCATGTGAATTTGTCTTCACTTCTGTTCATGTAGTATATTACATAGTATATTACATTTATTGATTTATGTATACTGAACCATCCCTGCATTCCTGGGATAAAACTGACTTGGTCTGATATATGATCTTTTAAAAAATTTGTTGCATTCTCCTTGCGAGTATCTTATTGAAGATTTTTGCATCTATGTTCATTAATGAAATTGCTTTGTCATTTCCTTTCTTTTCCTTTCTTTCTTCTCTTTATTTATTTTTTTTTATCTTTGTTTGATTTTAGTATCAGGGAAATGCTAGATTCCAAAAATGAGTATGGCAATGTTTATTTCCTTTCAATTTCATCACAGAATTTGGGGCAGCATTGATACTATTTCTTTTCTGAAGTTCAAGTAAAATTTTGTGAGGAATCCATCAGATCATGAACTTTTCTTACTTGGTAGGATTTTTCTTACCTGCCTCAGATTTATTGCCTATTATTGATCTATCTTGGGATTTTATATTTTATTGGTTCAATTTTGCTAATTCATATGTGTCTAAGGATGTATCTGTTTCTTCTAGATTCTTCAATTTATAGGAAATCAAATTTTCAAAATAATTTAATCATCTGAATTCTGTTTCTATTTATTGTGATTTTTGCCTTTTCACTTTTAATTGCATTATTGTGACTCTTCTTCTTTTGGGTTTATCAATATTGTTCATTCCTTCAAAAAACAAACACTTCAATTCATTGATCCTGTGTATTGTTTTAGTCTCAATTTTATTATGTTGCACTCTGGTCTTTATGATTTCCTCCCTTCTCAAAGTGTTGGATTTGGTTGAGCCTTGAGAGGCATCATTAAGTTATTTATTTAGAATCGCTCTATTGTTTCAGTGTGAGCAGTCACAGCTATAAAATTTCCTCCTAGAACTGCTTTAGTTGTGCACAACAGGGTCTGGAATGTTTTCCTTCTATTGTAATTTGATTCTAAGAAATGTTTACTTTTTTCTCTGATTTCTTGTTTGCTTCATGATTATTCAAGAATGTATTATTTAATCTCCATGCATTTCAGTAGTTTCTTTTGCTGTCATTTTCTAGTTTCCTCCCATTGTGATTAAATAGTACACAGAAGATTATTTCAGTTATTTGTATCTACTGCAGCTTGCTTTAGGGCCTATGTTATGCTCTGTTTTGGAGGGTGTTTCATGTGCTGCTTAGTAAAATGTGTATTCAGTTGTTGATGGAATAAACTCTCTGTTAAGTCCATTTGCTTGAACTGTGTTTCAACTCTGATATTTGGTGTTTTTTTTTTTTTTTGTCCAGTTGGCATATTTGTGAGAGTAGGGTATTGAAATATTCCATTTGCTTACATTAGTGTTTATGTGTTGTTTATGTCCAGTAGTTTTTTTTTCATGAAATTGGCTATACCAACATTTGGTGCATATATATTTACAATTATTATCTCTTCTTCCCTCCACCAGTATGAAGTGACTTTCTTTGTCTCTTCTGATGAGTTTTGACTTGAAGAATACTTTGTTTGAAAATAGGATACCACTCCTGCTTGCTTTTATGCTCAGATTTCCTGCAGTATCATTTTGCAACCTTTCATTTTCAGTCTCTATATGCTACTTGTGTGTGTGTGTGTGTGTGTGGGCGTGCACGCCTTGTAGGCAACACATGGCTGTGTTCTCTTTTTGATCCAATCTGCCAGTCTGTGACTTTTGATTGAGCATTTAAGTCCATTAACATTGAGAGATATTATTGTAAGCTACTTACTGAATTCTATCATTGCAGTATTTCTCCTGGGCTGACTCCTTTGGTTTTTCCCTCTGTTCCCTCTCCCAGTTGGATATAAACTTTCCTTTGCACTACTTCATGCAGATAACTCCCCGTCTCTGTCTAGGATTCCCTTAAATCTTTTCTGCAGTGGTGGTTTGGAAGGCATAAATTTCTTCAGGGCCTCTTTATCATTGAAATTCTTTATTTCTCCATCAATTTTGAGGGATAATTTTGCAGGATATAGATGCATGAGTTGGCAGTTGTTGTCTTTGAAAAATTTCACTCCAATCTCCCCTGCCCTTTAAGATTTATGCTGAGAAACCTGCTGTGATTTTAATAGGCTCGCCTTTAGAAGTTACTTATAGTAGGGCTGGGAGTTTGGCTCAGTGACTTAAGCACCCATCTGACAGGCGTGAGGTTGTGAGTTCAATCCCCGGTGCCGGAAAAAAAAAAAAAAAAAAAAAAAAAAGAAGAAACTTACAGTTTTTCTCTAACATGTATTATTTTTCTCCATTTCTGCTGAATGTCTGAAATTTTGACTGTGCTGTGTCATGCAGAGATTATTTGCTGGCTAGCACTAGTTGAAGTTCCATATACCTCATGTATCTGAAAACTGAATTCACTTCCTAGATCTGGAAAATTTTCTGCTGTGAATTTATGGAATAAAATATTTATACATTTTGTGTCACCTTCTAACCTTTCCTTTACTACTATGACTTTTAGTTTTTTTATTTCCTTTTTGATATATCAAACTGCAGTTGGATCCAGTTTCTAAGGTACTCGGTCGTTTCCAGGATATCAGTGAGTGCACGATCTTCTCCAGCCTAGTCTTCTCCCTGTGTCCTCACCTCTCTCCTGCTGCCCATCCTTTAGTTGAGTTTTTCATATCCTGGATTTCTGCTTGATTTCATCTTACACCCTCTAATTCTTTACTGAAATATTCATATTTTGAATTTTCTTATTTAATTGAATTATCTTTTGAGTATTCTTTAAGTTGATTGAATGTTTTACTAACATGTAGTTTAGCTGTTTTTTATTTAAATTCTCTTTGAGTTCATTGGTCAACTTATGGATTTGTTTGTTTCTGATTTGATCTTTCTAATATTTTTAACCATTTTGTTTTTGAGTTCCTTGCCTGTAACTTCCTCTCTTTCAGCGCCTGCACATTTACTCCTGGGATGTGAAGTGTCTTGAGGCATCTTGTTTTTGGTTTTCTCGTATTTCTTCTGGTTCCTTTTGTGCTGGGGGTTGAAGATCAGTCAGGGTGGAAAATCTGAGCCCTGGCCAGGATGATCTTGTTAGGTAGTGAGTGTCTTCCTGAAGTGTGGCCTTGGCTTTGTTCATGCTTTGGTCTTTCCACACCTCTTTATTCTACTTATGCAATAGAGTCAGCCATGGTTGCTGCGTGCAAGGTGATAATGACTACTGGTTACATCAGCCTTCATGGAGCCATATATTAACCACATATCAATCAGATAATTTAAATGGTTGTAACAATGTCACACTTTTTCAATAACCCAGGAAGTCACTGGAATAGAACTAATGTCAAGTAGGCTGGGACGTGGAAGACAATGGAAAGAAAACAGAAGATGAAAATAGTTCTGGGAGAAGGGAAGAAAGACATAGATAATGATAAATGAGAGAATAGATGTGAGATTTCAGTGTTGTTATTCTTATGTCGGGAATGGAGGTGACAGAGGGGGACGGAGACATTCTGTGTGGGAGTGGGCGATGCAGGAAGAGTGAGATCCAATCAGGACCTGCAGGAAGCTGTGACAGGGTCAGAGCCAATGCAGATGCCGCAAGAAAGCTGGTGTTTCTTGGGTCAGCCTGACATAACCAACAGCGATTCTCCCCAGTATCAAATCGCTAATTAATTCTTATTCTCTGTTTCACACAAACACCTCACATTTAAATACAAAATGCGAGGTGAAAAAGATAAGAAAAAATAAAACAGGTAAAAAAATCAAATCCCTCAGGTACCAAAACCCAGAAGTCCTCTCAGTCCCCTCACTTTGCAGTCAGCATTCAACTCTTGTGCTCTTCCCACTTAGTTCAAAAGCTGGGGGGACCTGGTTCCTGCCTCCCTCTCTGAGCACTGTGATTCTGGAATTCATCCGGGGGACTTCTCCTTCCAGGTCCCTCACATGTTTGGGTTATCTGGTCCCGTCCACTCTGTGACAAGTACCTGCAGATCTCAGTGTTCGCCTTCTGCACTCCTCAGGAGAGCTGCACCCACCACACCACCACGACTTCCTCATGGTTTTCTTAATACAAAATAACAGATGTCTGAGCCATGTGCAAATGTCTTATAATTATGTTCACTCCACTACAGAATGTCTACAACCACAGAATAAAGCTTGGCACCTCAAGACCTTGAAGAAGGGCATTTATTTAGGGCACATCCTAACAGGTTACTGTTCAAGAAAATTTCAATCTAGAGTACTAAGAATTCATTCAGTACTCACAGGCAGATTACAACTGTCACTTGGCAATGAAGCAGTCAATATTTCCTTTTCTTATCATTTTATAAACCAAGGCTGGGTGCCACAGAGTTTGTGAAAATTTAAAAATTTACTTTTAATAAGTAACCTAAAGTAAAACACTAGAAGACAAAGTTGTAAAGTTTATTTCCTGGGTTTTTCTTCCCTTTCCCGCTCAGAGGTGTAAGAGTGGTATAATTACATCATTTAATTCCTTAGCTGTTGCAACTGCTTTACATTCTTCAAGTAATACATGTCAGAGAAAGACAGGATGGTTAAAAATTGCATAGATAATGTGAAAACTCAAAATGACACTCTTGAAGCTGCTCCTAATACTTAGATTACAGAAGAGACACCATTGTTTTTCACAACCCACTGAAAGAATAAAATAATGTGCTGAGCATATGCCTGGGTCAGTTAGTTTGAGGCTCAGGAATAAATGTGGGAAACGGGAGCAGTGTGGAAAGTTTGTGGTCTCTATACATAGGTAAGAGGTGTGCTTATTTCCATGAAGTATCTTGTTAATGCATCACTGTTTCATAACAAATATTATGAAGAAGTGATAAAATATTAAGACAAATTTCAGTTACCTGTTCAGTGTCTTTATGTTTTGTATTTTTTTGAGTTTTTTTCTTATTATATGTTTGTGATACATAATAATTACATTTATCTCAGGAAATTGGTACATATACATATCGCGTCATTGTGTTGTCATTCTCTGCAGTGTTATCTGTTTTCATCTGATGAGCCACGTGCCATATACTAACAGGCTCAATAAAGAATAGCATGGTTAAGTTCTTCAGGGGCCACATTCAGCAATGGAATAATTTAGGATACGCAGGACACAGCTTTCTTCATACACATTGTATTATTAACACATTTTCTTCATGAAAATTTCTATGAAAATCCAACATTACTAACATTTTCCCATCAATATATTTTAATTATTATCAATGTAAGATATAAGGAAAACTAAAGTTAGTTTCACTTCTTTCGAACAGAGAAACAGTTCTTTCAAAATCGTATCTCAGTTAAGTTGACAGAATAATGAGAACGTAATTTAGCATGGGAGCAATAAGACATAAACATTGCAAAATACTTCACATAATTCATGTTAATAGTTTAGACATTAGTGTTGAAACTAAATATCCTAAAACATCCCACAATGTGTCATTTCCTGGGTTGATATTTTTAAAGGTGTCTCCTTAGGAAACCAAGATTAATTTACTCTATAACCCGAAGTGTTTGCTGACTTTTTTAGGAATTAGCCTTGAACATTGAATGTAGTATGAACGGTGGATTAACAGCTCTGAGAATTCTTCATGCAGATGTATTATTTTGTTGAATTTTTCTTGGCAGTTGTGGGTCTACTGATCATGTATTAAATGAAGAAAAATGGAAGCAAATTCCATCCATAAATTAGGTTGATTGGAAAGGAGAAACAATAAGCTATTTGTTTTGTAGTAATTTTTAACTTCAAAATACACAACAGAAGTAAAATATGCATTATGCTTATTCGTCTTTTCAGTTCATCACCTAGGAGAGTGAAATGTATGAGATAATTTTTTAATGGTAGCACACAGACTAAACTGTGGTCTTTTGTTATCTGCAAAAATTGTTTCGTCAGTTGTGATAAAATTGCAATTGACTCAGGTTGAAATTATATTCTAACACTTTTCTTCAAATGACTACTATGATACCTCAATTTTTTGTAATGTATGTGAATGATACATCTTTTTTAAAAAATAAAACAATAAGCATATAGCATATACAGGAAAAACTGAGGGAGTATTTTATAGTTAAAAGTCCAATTTATCTTTATTTAAGCCTATGAAACTGGAGACACAGGTACATATCTCCCAGGTTTCATTGTACATTGGAAATACATCTGTTAACCATAGCTCAAAGTAATTAATTACAGCTGGTGATGTGAATGTTTCAAAATGAACACCTTCAGAAGCAACTTCTAGAAAGCTGTCACTTTTAATAATCTTGATACTTGCTTCTGAGATCTCGATGTGCATTATTTTAAAAACTTGCTATATAAAAGCCATGTAAGAAAATGGCCTACTTAGGGAATAAATTGTTCTCTTCTGAATGTTAGAGACAGGAAGAAGATAAAACCTGTCACGCACTGTAGGATAGAGGGAGCAAATCCTTGAAACTAGTTACCAGTGCTGTGTAGAATAATGTGCTATCGCAAAACTCACTATTTTATTCTTTTTATAATAAAATGAATTATTCATTTAGAAAGTATCCAATATTTGGGTATTTTCTTTTCAATGGAATTAATGCTTAAATCAAAATTTGCATTTATAACCTTATATGTAAAAGATAGTATGGAGAGAAATTTGTTATCATGTTTTATTTGAATTAATACTGGTTTTGAAGAATTAAAAATATCTGTGCAATTACTAATACATAAAGAATAGCCATGATAATTAAGAGTAGATTTAGTAAATGCTTAGAAGACAATATGCTGTAGCTATATTTTTAAAATTTTGCTTTCCTTACTATGAAATGTGTGCAGTGTAAGACAATATCAATTAACTATTACTAACCTACTCAGGCGAAGTTAAATTTTCAACTGAACCTCAAGACTTTCTTTAAGATATAGACTCAGATGTTTCACTGTTAGTAAGAAGTAAATATAATTCTTTCCAAAATCTACAAATAAATATTCAGTTGTAATTTTGGCAGCCATTACTTTTCTTCTCTTATTTTTATTGACAATTCATTGAATTAAACTGCTTTATTTTCTTACATTTTTTATTCTTTTTTGTTTTAGTTTTCTACTTCCTTATAGTATCCCTAAAGTAAGGCATGGAGTCCCTGAATCTTTCTACTTCTCTATCTTTAGTCTTTCACTTGAAAACAACATCAAATGTCACACTTTAAACTTCCATCTTTGTACATACGTCTATCGGATTTCTATGCTCAGTCCCGATGTTACCACTATGTTCAAGTCCCACATCAACTTCCTACCAGTGTCGTGCCAATTCCGTTGTTGCCAAAAATCAAGGTTTCTAATAAGATTTATCGTCATCTCCAGAGAATCCAATTACCCAAATTCATTTTTCACTAACAGAAGATAAAAGCGCAAAACCAACGTTCACTTGGAAAAATGAATAAAAAGGAAAGTCATTCTTTTAAAGTAGGCCACAGAAATCTGTTAGATTGAACACGAGATGAAAAAATATTGTATTATATAGGTAGTGGCAGTGGTACTGGTGTGTGTGTGTATGTGTGCATTTGTGTGTGTGTGTGTGTGTGTGTACAAATTTCAGACAAGAGGAAGTTGAAAGCTGAAGAGATTGGTTACAGAAACGAGTGCAGTAGAAAGGTGTTCTCTTAAGGGAACCGTTGGTCTTTTAGAGGTGCCTGTCCCTTCTGATTCTGAGTGGGGCAAGAGGCTTGGATTTCAGTTTTAAACCAGGAGAAAGCTACTTCTTGTGAATTTATAAATCAGCAGATCTTAGTGGTAACAGAATCAAACATATGGGCAATTTTTCTGTTATGGCATTTATGAATTCTGTACAAAGCTAAAAATATAAATGAAAAGAAAGAAAACACAGAGTGAAAAAGTTTTGGCAGCCTCGCAAAATGAGTTTGAAGAAAAGGGAGGAACTATACATTGTAAATTAGAATTACAGTCGAAAATATGCAGCAAGTGAGCCAGATAAAAACCAAATGCAGACTGAACATTATAAAGGTTATAGTCTAGGTTCAATTTGATATAGACCTTGACTGAATAAGCAGTTCCTTCAGCATTCTATCTGTATAGTTGCAGAAAGGAGAAATCTCTACAGAGAAATATAACATAATTTCACATCTTTATGATACATCTATGTGTATTATGTTAAACAGTTTAAATTAGATACCCGTGATAAAAGAAAGAGCCTCATGGCTAAAAATGAAGATAAAATAGGCAACAAATGAGTGAAAAAATTAATTATGTGATAGAAACTGAAACCTAGTATATGGATAATTATAAAAGATGAAATTAGAGAAAACAATTTGAAAGATGAAGGCACATTGGAAATTGAAATTCATATTTAAATTGTATTTAAAAGTAACAACTAATAACAGTTGGGCTTAATAATAGTTGAGAAAGTACAGATGATAAATTTGATTAACTAGAGAATGAATTGACAGAAAATATTCTAACTGAAGCAAAGAGAGATTTAAAAATGTAAAACACAAGAAATCAAAAAATAGACTGGGATATTAGAAAAATATTGAGTTTATGAAAGGCTCAACACATAAAAATCTCTCCCGTAGGGGAGAGATAAAAACTGCACAGAAGTAGTATCTCAAGTTACAGTGGCAGAGAATTTTCCTAAACTGATTAAATGCATGAGCCCAGAGTACAAGAATACTCTTATACATCAAGTGGAATATTAAGAAAACCACATCTAGGTGTATATGCATAGCACTGATAAAAATAAAAAGAAAAACTTAAAAGCCACTAAAGTTTAAAGATTTATGGCCTTCAAAGAAATGCCAACAAAAATGTATCTTTCCATGGGAATATTGGATCTCCGAGGGAATTAAATGACACCTTTAAAGTACTTTAAAAATGACAACTTATAATTCTATATCCTGAAAACTATAATTGAACAATTAAGGAAAAATGAAAGCACTCCAAACATCAAGAACTAGCATAACTAACCACCAGAAAACCTTCACTGAAGGCACTATGGAAAAGAATTCTTCAGGTGGAAAGGGAAACATGAATAAACATTCAAGAGAAAAGCAGAATCTCGGGGAAGTCATGTGGGTGAACAACAGTGGAAAACAGTAACTGTAAAATCTTTGAGGTCAGAAATGTATTCCCAACTAAAGTGAATGAGAAGAGTAATACAAAAATTTGAAAGGGGTCAAGAAGTTCTAAGATTATACCATTTTCATGAAGATATTAAAGGTAATATTTAGGTTGTATTTCAATGACTAACAACTTTTAGAGTAACTACTCAATGTAAACATAACTACCAATAACTATAGATGAAAAAATTAATAAAATTAATTCTTTCAAGTAAGTAGCAATAAGTAAGGAAAGGAGAAAAACTAACAAAATACCAGGTCAACAAGAAAGAAAGAAAGATTTTATAATATCCAGTATATCATAATTACATGAAACACAAATATACTAAGTAGACAAGCTACGTAAGTTACCATGGTTGTAGTCATTATCTTTTACCATGCAATGGTGTAAAATCAGTACACATTTAGTAGAAAGCACCCTTTGAATTTGGAATTTCAATCATCCTCCTGGGCTAATGGTATATATTACTATACTCTCTCGTGGAATTGGCAGCATCGGCGACGTGTAGCTTTAGATGGCCTCATGACCAGGAAACTAAAACACCAATGTTCTACACTGCACTGTGTTACTAGGTCATGATGTTAATTAGGTTACTTGCATTAAGTGAATATTTCTCAAGGCACAATGGGTTTATCTGAACATAACTCCATGTTGAGTCAAAGAGCTCCTGTACTCCAGTTAAAAGACTGCGGATCTCACTCTGGTTAAAGAAACAAAACCCAGCTTTATGTGTGTACAAGAGATGTGCATGAACATAAGGATTTAAATTTGGGAAGTTTAGAGAAAGTAGAAAAATATGTGACTACTAGACATAAAACAAAAATGATGTGGTCATTTAGACATCAGATAAGATGATGTTTAATGAAAGAAGCATCCCTAAGCATAAAGGGTGAAATGACACACTATGAAAACCATCCAGCCGAACATATTGCAAATTAATATTACTTGAAGAAAATAAAATAGATTCAAAATGTATAAAGCAAAATTTAACAGACTTGAAAGAGAAATAGTCATTTGCACAGTAACAGTCTGGAATTTTAACAATCCTCTATGAATAGGTACATCAGATTAAAATTCAATAAAGATATAAGATATCTCTACAACAGACTAAAAAATGCTATGCATGACAGATATAAAACACTGCTATAGAAGGTAATAAAATTTTCAAAACATGTAAAATATTCAATCATAAAAAGAGTTCAGAGCATGGAACGCTCAAGATATAAAATGATTTGCAACTATATATCTAGTGTTTTCTGACCAATATATAGTTAGCCTGGAAAATCTGTTTTTGTGTAAAAATTAGGGAATCTACATTTAAGCCTATGGATTCAATTGGTTGGAATGAAAAATTAGGAAATATATCACTATGGTAAGATGTTTTGAATTCTTCTGGGAAAATGCCCAGAAGTGGGATAGTTGGGTCAAATGGGACCTCTAATCCTAACTTTTTGAGGAACCTCCACACTGATTTCCACAGTGGTTGCACCAGTCTACACTCCCACCAGCAGTGGAGAAGAGTTCCTTTTTCCCCACAATCTCTCCAGCATTTGTTATTGGTTGATTTCTTGATCCTGGCCATTCTTTCTGGAGTGAGATGAAATCTCAGTGTTGTTTTAATTTGCATTCCTCTAATGACCAATGATGCTGAACATTTTTTCATATATTTGTTTGCCATTTGTATTTCGTCAACTGAGAAGTGTGTACCCATCTTAGATGCCCATTTTTGGATTGAGTCTTTGAATTTTGGAGGCCTGATTTTGTTTTTAATTCTTTATATGTTCTAAATAGAAGTCCTTTGTCTGAGGGACAGTTGACTAAGATTTTTTTCCCAATTCATAGGTTTTCTTTTCACTCTGTTGGAGATATCCTTTGACATGCAAAACACTTTTAGTAAGACAAGATCCCAGTTGTTGATTCTGGGAAGTATTTCCAGCTTTTTCTTAACTGTGGGTATTTTGGCCATCTTTAAAATAAAAGAAAAAAATTAGTAAATATTTAGAACTCAAAAATGAATTCATTACTGATAAAATCCTGAAGCATGGTGTTAAAGAGTTGCATATGACTTTAAGTGGAAATACTAAAAGAAAATAGTTAAAATAAACTAGTAATTTAAATTCCTATACCCAGAGATTGGTAAAAGAACAGCAAATGAAACCCACCAAAAGTAAGATTAAAGTAATGAAGACAATTGTAAAACTCAATAAAAATACCATAGAAAAAAATCCAAATTGTTTTTAAAGTTAATAAATTTTTTAAAAAACCCTAACAAGAATGATTGAAGGAATAAATGAATAAACGTTGATACCACAAATGATCCTATGGATTAGACAGTGTCTGTATGTGACAGGCAAAGAACTTTGTGAACCAGTTCAAGGCAATGAACTTGAATTGACAATTTTTGTGGAAATAGACAAGTTCATTGTAAAACACAATTTGTAATAAATTAAATACTTAAACTCAAATCCATTAAAATTTGAATTATTAATCAGTTTTTAGCAGAAAACAACTCTATTCATGTTAATATCACTTCACTGGTAAATTCTTAAAAACATTTCAAAGTGTTGTAATATCAGTATCACACAATTTTTCAAAGAATAGGGAATGCTTTCCATTTTTTAATTTAAACTTTTGAGTTTATTATGACCTCAAGACTGTTGCGAATCAGAGCTAGTTGAAGAATGAGAAAATTTGTTGCATAAGGATGATTCCTCATTCTTTATGTTTGAAATTTACCACAAAATTTTGCAAAGGATAGCTGGGGACATAGCTCAGCAGCAAAGCACCTGCCTGGCAAGTGCAAGATCATGAGTTCAATCCCTGGCAGAAAAAAGAAAAAAAATTTTTTTTGCAAAGGCAGGTATTACTGTTATAAATAATTTCTCATGTTTTTACTGTCTTTTTGTTGTTTTAAATGTTTAGAAAAATTAAATTTTAGGAAGTTTGTATTTACTTAGGTATCTCTTCAAAGATATGTTTTATAATTTGTTTAAATTTTTAAAAAATTTTATCGGTACATACTTTCAGTACGTAATGATTATATTCATTTTTGGGAGCTGGTACACATAACAGTATAACCTCACCCATTGGAGACAGGTGTATTCATTGCATGATCATTGACTGCTGAATTGAGATGTATTAATACAAATTAAAATAAAAAGTTGCTAAATATCTCCCATAAATTTATATGACTTTTTTGCTCATAACATCAATATACATTTCCTTCTTTTCTACTAACCTTCAGTTTGCTCAGAAGTTCCATGTCGCAATCCCCACTTGGGAGAATGCCTGCCACTGGGCTCCCACACAGTGGCAAGGAGTTATAGAATCAATTAAGGCCACGTTAGTTGTTTATAAATAAGCCCATTTGATGCAACATAAAACAAATGCAACAAGTTGCTCTTATCAATATATTCTAATTATTTGTTTATTTAGCTGTCCCTTCTTCAATGTAGGGATCATGTTTTATTCATTTACAGGATGGAGAGAATTGCTGGGCATATTAACAATGCTCATTGGAATGAAACCAAGTGGTAATAGAGTGGATTTCAGTAACTGTCTAGATCCACAAATACAGCTGTGGGGGTCTGCCTTGCACTCCACCACTGAGTGGGAGTGGAATCTAAATCTCCTCATGTGGTTCATCACTCTGTGGGGTGGAAGGAAAGAGACAGTAACCCAACAGCAGGCCTTCTGGAATGGGTGCTTTCCCAACCTCACAGCCGTGCACACATCCCCTGGAGATATTTGTAAAATAAACATTCTGATTCCTTCGAATCAGGTTATAGGGCAATGTCATCCCCAACAGATCTCACTCACGAACATTCTTGTCTGGCTATCAGGTCACTGGGAGCCATCACACAGGCACAAGGAGAGTTATCAATTTCTGGCTGTTTTTTGTAGCAGGGATCCTAACCTGACACTTGATTTATCACATAATACTAACTGTAACCAAAGTATTGAGGGAAACACCCAAATAGATTACCCAGAACTCTTACAACTCGCACTGGAATTCATCCTTTCACACCTACATCATATGCACCCCACCTTTGTGCAATAAAATCCCTCTTGGAAATCTCCCCTGACACTTCTTCAAGGTGGAACTGACTCCAAAGAGGAGCAGCCGTGCTTCTAATTTATTTGCATCATTTTATTATTATTATAATCGAATTTCCAAAAACTAAGAACACTCATCTCAGTGTTCACGAAGCTCTTGTATGCCCAGTGCAGCTTTGAGTGTGAACTACAATTGTGTCTTAAAATTCCCACTTTCACCTTGGGCTTCATTGCTTGTGTCATTTAAATAGCATGAACTGTGTCTTCATGCTGCTATGGCCTCTCATAACACAGGTGATTCTCCTCCTCCCAACAAACTCTACACAACATCTACAGTACCTGTGACTCTAGTAAATGAACTACTTTAATTTCTACTTTCTTAAATTGTTGCTGTTCCTTCTTGCTCATACCACCTCTAAATATCCCTAAGGGTGTCAAGACTCACAGTCTCTCTTTCGTGAGGCTTAACAAGTGTCTCGAGTGAAGAAAGGTGAGACCTTCCATACAGAGAAGTCCCCATGAGTACTAGCAAAGTCCTGGCACATGAACAAGTGTTGTTACTGCTGAGTGACTTACAGGTGCGATGGCTTTAAAATCTTGGTGGACAGAAAGAGAACAACATGCACAAGCAAACTGAGCTAATCCATGCAATAGCAGAATGGTCTCCAGGTGTGGACTGACTCACATGCCTCCACACTGCTGGAAATTCACTTGGACCCTTGAATGCAGCCTGCTCTGAGTCAAAGGCAAGCATCCTCTGTTTAACCACTGCATGCGTCCTCTGTTTAACTGCTGCATGCATCCTCTGTTTAACCGCAGTGCCTCCTCTTATTCGGTTCTCTCCAGGACTGACCTCTAATAGTTTGATTTATTCATTCCAATCTGTCATTAAAAATAAATAAATAAATAAATAAACCATGTATGGTTTTTGCTACTCAAAATTTCTTTTTTACTTTTAATTTTTTTTCTTATAAATCAAAAGCTTTCATTTCAAAGCTATGACCTGTCAAGTGGATTTTGCGAGGCTCTTCAGGAAATAAAAAGAAAAATACAGCACTAACTCTATTTGCATTCCTACTGAAACAACACTGATTTTCTTTGAGCAATGAAAATGTCACTAACTCACAAGGAAAGATTTGCAAGAGGTAGGTATGGAAAAAATAATAGTATAGAAATTAATATTCCAAGATATTCCCTGCTGGAAATTTAAAGAAAAAACAGACATAAATAAATTTGGGAAATTGGCATCTCTGTTTGTCTCCTAAGCCTACTATCTGAGGATTACACTAGAATAATAATTTTTATTCCTTGCACATTCTCAAAATTCTGTGTTATCAGATTAATTTCGCACAAAGTCTTATGAACTTTCAAGAATAAATTTTCATTGTGAGTTCCATGGTTTTCAATTTCAAAAATATTTGGAAATACAGCACTTGAAAACCACTGAGATTTTTGGAAAGCATTTAAATAACTAGGAGAGATTAAGCTATGTTCTATAATATGGGCCTTCAGTCCAAATATCAGTTCACTTTTTTTTTTCTTTGTACCAGGAATCGAACTCAAGACCTTATACTTGCCAGTCAGGCAATTATGCAACTGAGCTATATTTGCAGGTCCTGAATGTCATTTCAAAATTTACCTTTGAATCAAGTCCAGTTTAGCATGGAGCATCCCAGCCCCTAGCCCGCTCTCAGTCTCTTATGAAATCTGGGATGACCTTTACACCGCCACCTATTTCACTGTAAATCATCACCCTGTCATGACTCCTGGGCCCTTAACTGGGGTTGGCTGTTGTCAAATTAGCTTTCGAGGGCAGAATGTCGATATTTTTATCTGCAGATTCACTCAGGGACAGCTGATGCTCTGATGAACTGTGGAAAATTGTATAAAAATACAACTCCAGGGATATTAAATAGCGAATATAATTTTTTGGGGGGGATTACAGTTTTCAGAATTATTTGGCAAAGAAAGAGCAAGTAAGTGACTGTTTTTTATGCCTCTGAGATGATAGCAAACCCACTCTATTTCCCTGTGTGCTTAAAACTGACATTGAAAATGCAGTGGCAGCATTGCTAGGAGCTCAGCATGCTAAAGGTAACCAGGGAGCAATGTTCAGCAAACGCTGTGTCACTAGACACAAAACAATGAAAAGAAAAGGATCCTATTTAACTCTTCATTGAGAATCACATGAAGAAATTTTGAAATATTTAAGTTGTTTTAAGTTTCACCATAGCGCTTAAAGGGCTACTTCCACTCCTCCTCGTTCAGGATTATATTTGAAATTTTTAATAAATCAAAACACATACACAGATAATTGTAATCAGAAAAGAGGCCAAGAAGGGTAGAAAGGGGAGGATGATGCACTAATAAATAATCAGTTATGGAATATGATTAGTTTTTCTTTCTTCTTAAATTAACACGTGTAACCTACTGAAGGAATGAACCTAATGGTAATTGCAGGACTCCAGGGTTTTCACGGCCATAGGTGCAGTACATAAAATTGAAGTAATTAGGAGGCATTTCAAGAAATGTCATTTTTCTCAGACAGCAAAACCTAGGTGGGCTGTGGCAGAGTAGCGTAGCTGCAGAGACACCATAGGAACACTCTGTTCTTTCCTTCCATGATGGGAAAATCTCTCATGACAGATCCTCAAAACTTTTACTTCCATCTGAAGCGAGAATGAATTTGGTGTTCTCCGTCAGTCCCAAGAGCGGAGCCAGTGTTGGCATCTGCACCCTTGTGACCCTCCTGGGGTCCACTCGGTCCCCAGATCCTTCCAGCAGCTGCCAGCAGGGTGGACTGCAGCTCTCTCGCTCTGATTTTATGAGTACAATCAATTCACCAAGCAGTTTTTACACCCCGGCCCCCCACTGCTCCCTTTTTGACGCATTTATATAGTGTGTTCAGGCGGCATCATAGTGTGCTCCGTAATGAGTTCAATTCTTCTTGTCTATTTGCTTCCTGTTTCCTTCTGGATGGAAAAAAAAATAGCTGAGTTTAATACTGCCAAATAGCCAAATAATTAGTGCTGCTGGATGTTTTTTCTCCTTAAGTTATCCCTCAAGACATATAAAGCTAGAAGCATCATTTTGAACACAAGAGGAACAGAATATTAACTAATAGAAATAATGGCTGTAACATGTAAAGGGCAAGGAAACATAAACTATTAATTCCTTGTGAAATAATCATGAAAGTGTGTAGCATTGCAATCTTCTAACCTTGGAAAGATGGGCACCCCTAGTTGAACTCCTGCCAGTCCCCTTTAAGAATGTGAATTATACCAGCTGTGCAGCTTTCTGTTAGGTGGATGAAAAAAAGAACTATAGAAGCGATGTATAGGTGTCAAATGGTATTTTCGAGGTTTAGATCATTTTTCTGGTTGCAAGAAGTCTATTTTCTGAATGGCTCCATTCACTAGTGTCGCAAAAGATCCCATTCTGGCTACATGGGGCAGAGTGCTCTGTTTCCATTTGGAAAACATTCTCCAAGAATCAGGCTGAAACGCAAATGAAACAAACCCCAGTATTTTCCCTGACAATTATTTTACTATTTCCCTGAAATACAAAATCTGAAGCTATGTGAAGACTGAAAAAAGGAGAGGAGTCAAATAGTTCTATATTTAGAAACAAAGAGAAATTAGATCCATTTTGATAATAAATTTATTGGCCTTACAAAATGCTCTCCTGACAAATAGCCTAAGTGATTATGCAAGTTACTATTTTTTTTTTTTTTTTTTTTTGCGGCACCAGGGATTGAACTCACAACCTCGCACCTGTCAGGGCAGGCGCTTAAGGCACTGAGCCAAACTCCCGGCCCTGGTTTTTTGAGGCAGGGTCGGCAAGTTACTATTAACGGGAGACTGTTGACTTCATTTTCATATTCCTAGAGATATTTTGTAACATAAATCACTATCTGACCATCTATTATTCAGGTGATAAGTTCCATTCTCCCAGGTATGAGAAAAGCAAAAGAACCACAAGAAGAGGTGATATTTTGAACAGGCCATGCAGCTCTGTCTGGGACACCTGTCACCCCTCTGAGCTCCAGGGTTTGTTGGTCAGACATTTTTTCACTGCAGTGGTCCACTTACCTGAAAATGTGGTCCTTCCCACAGAGGTCAAAGCCAGTATTGGAAATTCACTAGCATAGTTGCCCTTATAATTTTTGGATAATATTTTATTTGTCTTAACTGATAAACTGGCTTAAAAGAGAGGAAACTCAAGTGTACTTCTTGCCAAAATGCTGTCTTTCAAAAAAGATACTTACATTTTGGAAAATGTTAAAGAAAAATATTAACCTAACTGGGAGCAAATCACTATGTGTGGTGAATTTACAGTTCTATCTTCTTGAATATTCTGAGGATAGACTCAGTTTACGTGTTGAAGTTATACCCATCAGAATCACAAGCAAATCATCTTCGTAATGATTCTAATTCTCTTGAGCATTTTTAAAAAAAAAATCTATTTCTCCCTAATAATGTGCTTCATCATAAAACTGAAAGATACATCCTTGGCAAAAAATATTTGAAGAGTATAGGTCCTCACATTTGGACAAACTCAAACGATGGGAAAATCTGGTTTTGCTCAGCTTCTCAAACTGGCAGGAGTTTGGACAGTGGGTGTGCATGTGTTTGTGTGCAAGTGTGTTTTTGAGAACTGAACCCAGGGTTTGGCTATGCCAAGTGAACATTTCACCACTGAGTCACATCCCCAACCCTGGACAGTATTCTAAGTGTAATAAAATGCTAACTAGTGTAAGGATAATATGATTAAATTTATATTTATACCCTGTGACTTTGAACATTAAAAAAATTTTGTATGGTAAAGGCAAGAATTGAAAGTGGTAAATCAGTTTGGGTATAGGTCTCAGGGATATCTATAGCTTGAATTGAGGAGATTGTGTAGAGCTAGTGACGGCGTACGTGTCAATGCAGCGTTACATCTAGTTGTCTTTGCCATGTCATATGCGGACAGTGCAGCGGGATTGCTAATGTCTGGGTGCAGGGTGTAGGAAGCTCATGATTGAGGCTGACTTCTAGGTTTGTAGTCTGTACAGTGAGAATCTGGTGTTTCTATTTATTGGCACAGGAAGCACAGTTTTGGAAACACAGAAAGAGCCTGTGCGATCAGGTGGTCTATTTTGTCAATCTGATGTCAGAATTGCCCATTAGATATGAAAAGAGGCTTGCTAAGTGGACTATAGGGCGGGTATGTCTTGAATTCAGAAGAATTTTGAACAGTGGACGTGGATGTGAATCATTAGTACTTAAGTGGTGTTGAAAGTCCCCACTCGGGGAAGACACTCGGTGAAAGGAAGAGAGTGGGGGTGCCCTCTGGGACTCTCCAACTTCTCAGACCAACAGCGGGATCCAGAAAAGAAGGCCAATGAAGAGAGTCCCCAAGGTAGGGAGAAAACCGGGGCAGGGGGTGTGTCCTAAAGATTCTGTTAAGAAACTTAAGACAAAAAGGTGATCAACCCTTTTAAGAATGAGGACTAAAAGGTACATATTCAATAAGGCAAAGCAGCAGTTATTTCCCACTCTGGTAAACATGGTTCTGGTGGAGAACTCATGAAGCTTTGTTAAATGAAGCAAAGCGAGACACTGGAGACAGTGGGTGGCATCAGCTTTTTAACGTGTGTTTCTGGAAGTAGCAGGGAAAGGACTTCGGGAAGAGAGACGGGGCGCTGAGGTGTCTCCTTACTTGCTCACACGGCCGCCCTCTGTGTCTACGACCTCTCGTATCCTTTTCAACCAATCTTTCATCAAAAACTATTATTTAAAAAATGCCACCATGCCGCACATATACAGACCATTTGCTATCATTATAGGCCAATGTGAAGATATGTAAAGGAGAACATAGGAAAGTTAGATGCAGATGTTCAGCCATTTTAGATGAAGGCTTGCACACAGGTGGATTTTGGCACCCACAGAGGACCTAAGGACTCGTCTCCTTGGCGCACCAGGGCGTCTGCCCCACTGGACGGATGCTGAGCCCCGGGCTTGTTTGTGTGCTGATGGGAACAGGGCCTGGAAGGGAGGAAACCGATGGTGTGCAAGCGAAGATACTGAGACAGGAAGCAGATGCCGAGGGTTTGAGGCCAGAGGGGCGCAGAGCCGACGTGTGCGGACGTGAGGCTGGGAGGATGCGTTAGGGACACAGCGAGGAGGTGCTTCCAGGCCTCCGTGTGCTTCAGTGAAATAAGTGCCGAAGTCAGTTTCCGTGAAAAATGGGCGAGCAGTTATGGTTTTGAAAAAATGGGCAAGTGTTTACAAATGGAGTGGCCAGCGGGAATGGGCTTGGCATTGATTTTCCAATAATAGTGATACTGATGTGCGAGCCATTGGCAGAGGGTGGAGCGGGGAGGACCGCGACACAGCGACCCCATCCCCAGCGCCACCTCAGCCTCCTGCTATTTCTAACCAAATAAGCAGGGCAGACTCAGAGAAGGGGTTTGAGGCAAAGCGTCTTTAGGAGGAATTTTTCGTATTGATTTTCTTTCTACGCACAAGGTTTTAACTTTTTTCTTGTTTTTCTTTTTAAGTGTTGCTAGTAATTAAAGGGCGATTTTAAAATGCCTTGTCCTAGATGTGATAGAAATTGGGACAAAGTTTTATGTGCAGAGATGTTAAAACATATAAATATATTGAGAAAACGCGTCTTTCAGCTGCGAGCCAACAGTAATAGACTAAATTGCTTACGATCTATGCATAGGTGATTTCTTCTGTATTCTTGTTAAATGAGAAAATAAATGATTTTAAAATTCAATCAATAAAGCTAATTGTGCAGGCAAGCGTTTATCACTGCTTCAAAGGCCCAGGCTGAAATGACCTCTGCCACCTCCACAGCTCCTCCCTGCTCCTTCTCCTTGCTGACCGAATCTTCTGTCGCTACTTCTCAGCCCCCTGCAGAGTCGCGCCCCCGTGCCATTCTGTCCAGGGCTGGATTCTGCAGACCTCCTCACAGCCGCAGAGCCCTTCTCTTCCCGAGGTCTCTGATTGGAGGTCACACTTCAAGAACATGTTCTGTCCTGAGCAGTCACTCAGGCTCTCCTCCAATCGTACCTGTACATCTAGCCAGAGCGCTGACCTCAAGGTTCTGCAGCATTTCACATTTATTTGCCTTCTTAAGTAATTTTCCACTTTTCCTGTGAAAACACCATCTTTGCTCTTTCATCTGTTCACCGAAAACCATGACACAGGTGCTGGCCCACACTCTGCATTGCTCACCTCATAACTGTAATGAATTGGTGATGCATTGAAGTAGGAGTCCACTCTCCCTAAACCAAGAGCCAAAATGCACTGAGATCCAAAACATTTTGAGTTCTGGCATGACACTACAAATAGAAGATTCCATAACATGAAACTTTGCTTCATGTTCAAATATTAGAAACATACTTTAGAATAATTTTAGGACATATATATGTGTGTGTGTGCATGTGTGTATGCGGCATATTGGAAATACAAATAAATTTTGTGCTTGTTGATTTATGTTCCAACTCTAAGGTAGCTTATTATATACTATATGTAGAAATATCCTAAAATCTTAGAAAATGCAAAACATGAGGTTCCGGGAATTCTGGAGAAGGGGTACTTAATATATAATAAGATTTTATTGTATTCTATAGTGATATTTCTATCCTTTTAGATTTGTTTTGGCTCACCAAAATGAACCTCCTGTTTCTTAAGTGCTAGTGACGAAAGAATTCATTGCTGACTCTATACAACAAATGAAGAGCCAATTCCCCCAGAGAGGGAGAACAGATAAAACCCCAAACTTTTGCTCCCTATCCAACCAAGATAATTATTTTTTTCTTTTGCTTTTAACTACCAGTTCATGATGAGATGTGGTTGAAACCGTCATCTTTCTCTTGGAAGTGGAAGGCATACAGAATTCAGAAAGAAACAGAAGGGCGTTTTTAAAATAAAGGGGCAGAACAGTTCCCAGTGAATAAACCTCTCCATGCAGAGTACAACCCAAATCTCCCTGGAGCAGCTAGTGCTTCACCCAGCATGGCCTCCATCTGTACCCATTGCTTAATTCCTGGGCACAGCCTTTGCCTTTGTCTCAAACCTAGACCCACCAAGAGACAACATCTGCATGTGCATTGGATTATGAATGAAGAATACAGAGGAAGACTTTAGTAGGGGCTGACAGAACAGGCCACAAGACCAATAGACAGTTTTGAAGTTTGAGGTGTTTATGTAGGGAGAAAACTACCAATCAACTGAAGTTTCAGAGTACCTTAACTGCAGGTATAATGTTCTTAAAACAGAAAGTGACAAAATTTGCAACTTTGAAGAAAACTGGCTCTGCTAAATCTCGCACTTCATCCACTTCTTTGTAGCCCCAAGCCCATAGGTGGACATTCAAAACAATGGTTTTCATGCAAGTGTGATTAAACCAGATGTGGAAAATGGCCACATGGCGAGATGATTGGGTGCACTGGAACCAATAACTTTTACAGTAAAGAGCATAAGTTGGTTTTGGTCTATTGCTTGTTTCTAGGTTTGAATAATGCAAAATGCTCTTATAAAAATAAGCAAATGCTAAGCAGAGAGAAGTCTATAGTGTGCAATAAATAAGTACATTAAAAATTACATCAAAGATCCCCAACACAAAGACTACACCTGAATGTATGCACTACATACTTTCCTAAGGTTAATTTGAACTGTATTTCTAAATTTACGTTTTTCTGTCTTTTTAAAAATTTTTCTGTCTTAAACCAGAAAATGTGTGATGAAATAAACTTTCTAGTGCTAGCACCTTGGTTTAAGCTTATCCAATGATTAAATGCCTTCATCTTGTCTAGGTCCAATGTTCCTCACACCACACAAAACAGAGTAATATGCAGCTCAAAACCAAGCTTTTGTAAAATTAATTTTTATTGTTGGTAAATATACTCTATCTTCCTTTGATTTTTAGTGCTTTATGAGAAAATGATATAAAAATCTGTGGTACTGATGCTGTTTGCTTTTATCTAGAAGTTTCTTAACTTATTAAAGAAAAAGAACTGTTTCCTTTAAAATGGATTGACTGGTTAACTTTGACTGTATTTCCCAACAAATTAATTTCTTAATCAACAAATTATTCTCAGTGAAGGAAATCTGATGCTGTCAATAATGTTGAAGGATGCTTAGTAAGCAACCTTACATTGTATCATCCATTTAATGTGGATTTTGGATTACAAAGAAAATTTCCTGATCAATAAAGTCAGGAAAATGTTGCTTTAACAAAGAGTTTAGTATCTTACAATCTAAAAGGAAAGATATTACACTATTACTGTAACTGATATCAGTGTCCATCTCTGACAATGGATATGTTAAAATAAAACTCCGCAAATTTACACATCTTTTTTTTTTTATGGTACCAGGGACTGAACTCACAACCTCGCACCTGCCTTACAGGCACTTAAGCCACTAAGCCAAACTCCAGGCCATAGTTTTTTGAGGCAGGGTTGCACTATGTAGCTCAGGCCAGCCTTGTGCTCACATTGTAGCCCAAGCCGGCCTTGAACTCACAGTGCTCCTCCTACCTCAGTCTCCCGAGTGCTGGGATTAAAGGCGTGCGCCACCACGCCCGGCCAAATTTTCACATCTTGTCACTTACCAGTGTTTGATCATTGTAACCCACTCTTCCTTCCCTCTTTTCTTCCTTTTCTTCCTTCCTTTCTTTCTTCCTTCTTTCTTTCTTTTTTCCCTCCTTCCTTCTCTCCTTTCTTCCTTCCAACAAACAATTTTGATCAATAGTATGTGCTCTGGGCCCAACTGTCATGGCAGTAAGCAGCCACACCCAGGTCTTCTGCTCATATTTTCTAGTCTTGTGCAGGACTGGGGAGGTAGCTCAGTGGTAGAATGCTAGGTTTGCATGGGTGAAGCCTCAGGTTCCAACCTCAGTACAAAAACAACACAACAAAGTCAAGCAGAGAAGAGATAGTTAAAGCATGGTTGCAGTGCTGTGTAGCAAGTGTAATAATAGCGGCTATGCAATATGGAAATAGCATCAAGACCTAATGAGGTTGAGGAAAGACTCTAAGAATGATAACTTCAGACTAAAGAGAGAATGCCACACAAAGAGGCTGGCCGGGGAGAAGTTGGAGAAGAAAAGAACCACCCTGCCAGAAAGCTGAAAACTTCAATTGCCATGGAAGCAAGTGAAAGAAGAGAATGGTAAAAGGCAAGGCTAGAGGATAAGGGAGGGATATATTATGAAGAATTCTGTAACATTCAGTAGTTTACGCTTTGCCCTACAGAGCAAGGAAAGACTTGGGCAGGAGACCAGTGAAGCATAGTCTGCAGTTTGGGACGGTATCTGGAGTGGCACTCCTCACAGTCACAGTGTCACTCTGAGCCTCAGCTGTTCTCAGCACTGTTTGCCAGTCATACAGAGGGGTCCAGAAATCTATTTCACCATCCCCTGAGACCCCACCTTCCTCTCTGTTATGTATCCAGAGTCTCCATTGCTTTCTAGAACCTCAATAGAGAGCTCATTTGAAAGCGACCACACTGTGTCAACTGTGCTGCCTGGCTGGGCAGATGTCACGTGAATCCCAGAAGCTGGGTGAGATTCCCGGTCCCTTTGGACACTCTCCACGCCAGCGGGACTTCCCGCTTCAGTTGTGGCTATGGGCCCTATAGGGCGCTTGCAAAGCAGGTTCAGGTAACAGTGCCTTCCCCATAGCCCAGTGAGACACAACAGCATAAAGTGTGGTCAGTCCTGATAGACAACAAGGGCAGCAGAGGCCTAGGACTCCTGATGAGCCAGTGGCCCAGGCTCAGGACACTGCCAGGATCACGTGGTGTCCCACCTGCATGTGTCCATCTAAAGAACAGCTGAGAGACCCCAGAAAGCAGCCGCCCTGGATGTCACAACCAGGGAAACATGTTGTATCAGGGTAGAGAGCTGAGGGGCGTCCTCCTGCTAGGAGAGGCGGGAACAGAGTCTGTGCCTCTCTGGCTGGTTCCTCCTGCTCCTGGGCTGTTGCTTTTCCAGCACATCCTACAGTCACCATTGGGAACATTCAGCAGGCACCAGCTACATGGGTCAGGCTGCTCCTGCTCATTTTTATATTTTATCACTGGCCTTCTACCAGCACGGGTGCCTTCCTGGATGGTGGGATGGGAAGGGTCGGTCAGCTGTGATTTAAACTGGGGTGCTACTCAGCTATGAGTTTTCGAAATTCTGCTCAATGAAAGAATGTAACTAAGATGAGCATTTCCAGTCCCAGACCCAGGCCATGGAGAATAGAGGACCTCCTCATGAGTGGAGGCTTGGGAGCCTCTTTATAAGTGGTCAGCAGGAAGTCTGAAATGTCCCCTGAGGCCGGTAGCAGTGAAACTGTCTGATGCGGCACAAGCTACCAGGGAGAAACGTGTTGCCCAGTCTGTGGGGACTTTCTGTCAGCATGAGTTATAGAGTGGAGTACAGAAGACTGAGATCTTTGTTTGGCTACCAGCATGGATATTGGAAGAGACCAACTGATCTTAAGGGAAATCAGTATCTCAACTGTGCTCAGTGGAAACTCCCTATTCCCTCATTGGCCTGAGATGCAAACAGAATGGTATGTAGCTATTATGGTTGACACATTGTGTCAACTTGAGAAGTTTAGAAGTGTAACAAAGAGACTCAGCAGGGAGCCAAGATCCTTACTTTGTAAATACCCTCATTCATCCTGTACAAGAGGAGGACACATGATTTTGTGAATGCTGTACCTCCCCTGGGGAGGGAGGTGGCTGCACACAACATCAGGGAGGAGAATGGGCTTGCTCTTCCTCCTACTTTTTCTCTGGCCACTTATGCTGGCTGCTGCCTTGAAGTGTTGCCCAGTGCCACACCACCCGGCCTTGGAGCCAGTTGATTATGAACTGAAACCTCCACAAACTGTAAGCTAAATAAACCTTTCCTTCCTTCATTTTGGGTGTTGGGTATTTTGTCCCAGCAAGTGGAGAAAAGTAACCAAGACTAGCAAACTTTTGTTGTTGTTGCTAGTGTAGGTTGGTCTAGGAGCATAGATTCTCTTACTTCTACTGGTCAGTTCTACTTCCTTCATTTTTACTTGACTCTATGGTCTTTCTCTCCAGCCTCATAAAAGTTTAGGCTGATGATCCTGTGTGTGTTTCTGATCATTGTGCATGGGCTAGGCTCATGCTGGGATGCCCTGACAGGTCCCCTGTCATTGAATCTCTAGAACTGAGAAAGGACCTTGGTATATCAATATTCTGCTATAAAACTTAAGAGAACTGATCCTGTCAGGCTGCATGTCATCTGGCTTCTGTTTCAGGTTTAGTCCAAGCTAGATATTTGCAAGATTCATGGGTTATAACAGAAAGAAAACAGAATCTAGACATTTCTTTTCTATTCCCTGTGTTGGCCGGAAATGCCAGAAAGCCATGACTGCATCTCCTCTGACGCTGGCTGTACCCACTGTGGCTCCCGATGCTACAGAGAACACCAACCTATGGCTTCCGTGAACACTGTCTCCACCCTCTTTGAACACAGCCAAGGACTGCTGCTAGTCTCTGGATCCCTCAGCACTGCAAAGTCAGCTTCACAGTTCTTCTGTCTTTTACAGAATCAGTTCCATAGCTTACAAATCCAATTTCTAACACCATAAGGACTTTCTGTTTTACTGGTTTAGCTGACTAGGTTTTGAATTCCTTAAAAAAAGATGGCCCAACGGGTCTATATAGGAAAAGGCTTGGGAAAGGTCTAGGAGTATAGACGCTCAACTGATTGCAACAGTGGTACTCTGGTTATTATTTTAGTGATGAAATAATTATTTCTGTAATAATCTCAGTAATACCTCTAGAGAAGAAAGCATGTCTGATGTTATATTGGAAAAGCCACCAGGAAGTCCAGTGTTAGAGCTATGATGGCATCTGCAAGTCAGGACACACATTATGAAAGGAATTTGTCTTCCCTTTGTGAAATATGATTACCGTCTCATTACTATGTAAAATCTCAGGCTTGCTAACTAGAGTAATTTCATTTTCCAAGAAATGAATCCAAATTCTGGAAGAACATGCCAGAATTTTCATGGAGTTTGCCAAATAGTAGACTAGGATATTGAGTATTGGTAAGGAGGGAGAATTTTACTTTTCGTTATATATATATATATCCTTTGAAACTGTTTTTGCATATTTTTTACTACATGCCTTTGTTGCTTTTCTCATAAATTTCCAAGAAAGACATCTGCCCTGCTTTCAAGTGATATATATATAAGGATCAACCAAACCAATGGGCAGCGACAGTGGCTGTTCTCTGTCCCACAGTTGCCTGCCTATTATTTGTGAGGAGCCACCTGTGTTTTGTTCATCCAGCTTTGGATCTGCCTTAATAAGTGACTGTGATGTTGTCAAGCATCTGCGGTTGGAATAATTCCTTGTACAAAACCAACAGATATATACAGCTACAACAGTGGAGCATTTTAGCAACAAGTTATTTCCCAGTGACTATGTTTCCTGCTTTCCCTCTCCCTCAAAACTACAGGTGACCAGATAAGTTGCTTCTCACTGATGGAGCATAAACAAAAATAACTTGTGCCATTTCAGGGAAATGGATTTTTAAGAAGCAAGCATGCTGTCTAGACGGTCTCTGTTAACTGGCTGACTATAGACAGCATGATTAGGTCATGAGAGGACAGTGAAACCTCAAGTCAGAGTGGAAGAGGCTGGGGTCTTGGGACATTCTGTAGAGCCCTGCCATACCAAGCATTGTCTAGGTACTCCTGTAGGCTGCTGGGTACTCTAGATCTGTGACATTGAGTGTTTTCATCGTAACACTGAGGTATCACCAGTTTAGAAAACATGGAAATAGTAATTTCAGCAAGTTTGTACATTGAGTCAATGTCACCGTGTGATATTGCACAATGGGGTTGAATTAACATTAGGAGGTCTGCATAGCTCAGCAAAGCAACACTTTCCAAAGGATCCACTCAGGGGTAAAAGAGCCACTTACAGTGCAGGATACAGCAATGGATTTTACTGGATAAGACTGAAAAGTTCAACGATATGATCCAGATTGCACATTACAACTCACCTTTAGAAAGCTACAATTTGAATTTGGATATAAGATCATTCGACATATTCAAAAATATCTAGGACTGTCAAATTTTCCTTCACTTTGTTTAGTACATTTTCTTATAATATTAAATTTAAGTACAGACATGTAGACACAAGTTCTCTTATTGGAAATGCTTTGGACCTTCTTATAAGGTTTTCGGATTTTGGTTTTGTCAGATTTGAGCGTATTTGCATGTGGATAATGGGATATTTAAAGGTGGATACCCAGGACTAAACATAAAATTTATTTCTGTTTTAAGACAACTTATACACCTAGCCTGAAGGAAATTTGATACAGTATTTCCATGCTTGAATATCATCACATCTCAGCAATCACGTAAGGTCAGGTATGGAAGTCTACTTGTGCTGCTGCTATATCAGCACTCAAAATGTTTCAGGTTTTGGAGCATTTGGGATTTCAGATTTTGAGATTAAGGATGATCAACCCGTGCAAATAGAAAGAAGGGAATTAGTGAAAAAGTGGATACAAAATCCAGCTGTTTTCTATTGAAGCAGACATTAATGACATTCACAAAAAAAGTAAAAAAAAAAAAGTCACTATTCTTACCAAGTAATACTTGAGAAAATATCAGTCATCTTCACCATCATTTATGCTAATATTCATTGGAGTAGTTACTTTAAAATCAAAATAGATTTTTTTAATGTTTGCAATTTTAATTTTAGTCTATAAATATTAGTAGATATTGCATGCCTCATTAAAACTCTTTAGCATCTTCAATAATATTTAAGAATGTAAACAGGTTGTATGATCATCAGTGTCACAACCCCACATGGAGGAAAGCCATGTGCTCATCAGGAACTGTCATCATGTAAGAATTAACCTCTATTGAACTTAAGAAATTGTACACATAGGGGCTGGGGATTTAGCTCAGCAGTGTCAGCACCTGCCTGGCAAGCGTGAGGTTGTGAGTTTGATCCCCGGTACCAAAAAAAAAAAATTGTACACATAGCATTTAACTTTACCCTCACTAATGCCAGCCCTTGGGATCCCCACAGCCTCCCGAAGAGTGAGCTACAATTGACAAAACTTGTCTGAAGCCCCTACCCAGAGGCGTGGATCTCAGTGCGTCTACCATTAGGGAGGTGGTTGAGTACTGAGGATCAGTAAACTAACAGAGATTTTAAGAACTTCTAAAAATGCTAGTTGCTCATATTCTTTAGAGACAAAAAAATCATTTAATTTCAACTAAATACTGGTCAGGAATCATCTTCTGTAAATGTTACTTGTAAGCCTGACGTGAGTATTTGCATGAGTTAACATTTGCATTATTTGAGTCTAAGCTTTTCATAGTTTTTAGCCTGAGACACTTTGTGTTTACGCTCTTACTGCACGGCAGTGCAGATGACGTCTTCTCTTTGTTTTCAGCCCCTTCGAGTTAATGTATCGCTTTATTTATGACAGTAAACAGAGCAACTGAAACGCCCCACTGGAATGTAGATGTTTCATGGACAGTGGGCAGCTTGACACGGTAGAATTTCTTTTTCTCTCTCTGTCAGACTTGTGATTGAGGTAAAAGTTACCTGATTCTTGCTGCATTTGTATAAAAGTACAAGACAAATGCTTCCCTCTAGTCCTATATCTAGTCAACATATTATTTAAAAGACCGCTGACTGGAAGAGAAAATCTGTTTATGCCAATGATCTCCTCAATGCGTTTCATCTCTGAGAAAAAAAAAGGGAAGGTTAAGTGATGGGTCGTCTGTCTTTTGTCCATTTTCCAACTTTCTTTTTCTGTCAGTCGTGACCGAACTCATCAGCACGAGGTACTCACCCAAACTGAAACAAACATGGCCTAAAATTCTCCTTCGTCTGCGAGGCCTGTGGAATGTGCAGGCCTGGGCCGTCACCTCGCAATGCTCGCCTGCATGACAGGGCCCTTCAGGTGTGTGCAAGCTGCACAAGAACGGGGTTGCCGAGGGTCTTCCTGTCAGAAGTTCAGATTCAATGGTACACGAGGAAAAAGAAGTTGAAGCTTCCCAGGAGTACAGTGTGGGATTTCTCTGCCCTCAGCTGTGTCCCACGTGACAACATCCACAGCGCCCTCAGAGCTGCTGAGGGAGATGCAGCAGGCCGTCTCATGCCAAGTCTGACAGGCAGCTCTGACACTGACCTCGCCTTACAAGTTTCAGGTTTCTTTTCGGGTTTAAATGTATGTTTATTTGAGGCGATGTGAACACTGGCTACGTTTAAGCTTTGTGAGGGAAGGGAGAAACACAGTGTGGTAAGGAGTAGGCCCCATAGCAGTGTGACAACGGTGACTGGCTGTCTGTCACCTGCCCGGGTGGCCTCGAGGTGGCTTCTACCTTTTACAAATCTCCACTCACCAGCGCAGCAGGGATGGAGATTTCTCAGTGAGGAACATACACCTGAGCAGCTCATGGTTAGTCTGGACTGCTTCACCCCAGTTCTCTCCTGGGTGTAATAGCATCATGTTTTGCCCAGCCTCACATCAAGAACTGAGGAACCCCACACTCACTTCCCCCCAACTCCCTTTCCCTGCCCAGTGACCAAGCACTGGGCCTCCTGTCCTTGCTGGAGGCCACGCCTGCCATCCACACCCCACTGCCGGCATAAACCTTCAACTCCTGAGCGACTCACAGAGAAGCTTACTCCTGCTCTTCTCCTGGTTGCTCATCCAACCCTCTCTCAGCCACCATCAACACCAGCAGCAGGGCGATCTTTCTAGAAGTGTGACTTGTGCAAGTCACGAATCTGCTCCAGATGCTTGGTGGTGCCTCTGACAAAGGGTATGGTGGGAACAGCATTCTTAGCAGTGGGCTCGTTTCGTCAGCCTTAGCTGTTCGCTGGAATGTATGAGAAATACTTTTATTCCAGTGAGTCGTCTTCAAAACACTTATCACTCTTTGAAATTACCTTCTCCCTATTGGTATCCTTAGAGCTTAGACCCAGGAAATTAAATTCCTAATGGTGAGCTTAATGAATTTGTTCTCCAGTGGATCCTTGTAACCTGGCACAGCATGGAAAAGTTTTGTATTAATTAAGTTTATGGGTACATTCTAAAGATACATAATGATCTGTTTCATCATAGGGGCTTTCACCTGTACATGACTTCTCAATTCCTCTTTTTTCTCTATTTCCTATCCTCCCTTTGACCTCTCTTCCCCTCCTTGTATACAAAAGCTTTATTTCCATTTGTCTTTCTTTTTTCTTTTCTTTTCCTTTCTTTCCCCCTGCCTCTTCCCTAGGACCCCATCCCAATTGAGCATTTTGTTCCTACTTTGTAGTATCTACTATACATTCTGGTCCTTATTTATGCTTTCAATTTCTCACATCAGAAAGACAATGCAATATTAACTCATGCATGTTTGATTTATTTTGCTTAAGAGTATGACCTCAAGGTCTATCCATTTATCTACAGGTGTCTCAAGTTTATCCTTCTTTATGACTGAGTAGTACTTCATTGTATAAAAAACCCACATCTTCTTTATGCATTCAGCAGTTGGTGCGAAAGTTTTTGAATGAATGGATAAAATGGGTAGAATATGGCAGCAACCTTAAAAACCTTACAGAAACAAGGAGTTGAGAATTTATTCTGGTAAGAATGAAGACTTACATAGGGTTGCTCTGAATCTTCTTGACCAAAAATAACTGCGGTGGAATAAGAATGTAAAAATGGTGTTGATAATCTGGAGTTATTTGATGATTAAAGCATGTGCCTATCTATCAAAGCATAGTTCATAGTCCCTAATTACAAAAACCATTGATATGAACAAGGGTTTGCATTTGCTTGTGATATGCAGTCACTTAGAATGGTCTGACAACTCTCTTACTTTTTTTTTTTTTTTTTTTTTTTTTTGAGACAGGGTTTCATTGTATAGTTTAGGCTGGCCTCAAACTCATGCCCATCCTCCTGCCTCAACTTCCCCAGTGCTGGGATTACGGGCACGTGCCACCACCCCTGGCTTCTCTTACTCATTTTCAAATTAACTAATTTTCTTTAACTCGATTTCTCAGTACAAGCCATTGATATCACTGTACATCCAGGACTCATTCATTTTACTTTTGTTGACCATTTAAAAGAACACCCCTAAAAGAATAAGAACAAAGTTCACATGAGAAAACTGCTGCAGAAACTAACACCAAAGTGCTGAAAGTCTCACTCGGCAAGTCCTGGATCAAAGACAGAAATGCCTCAACACCTAACTATACATTCTTGTAGCCAGTGATGTAGAGGCTGATGCAGGCAGTGCTAGCAACAGGACCAAGCAGGTTAGCAAGATGGACAAGGCGATTTGAGCAGCTGTGAATGGGGAAACGAGGAGGCTCTTAGCAATTGACAGCCTTCTCACCACTCCGGGAGATGGTAGTGACCTGCCGGGAGGCTGCCTGCTTCTACCCTCACACTCCACTCATGCAGCCAGGCTGGCACTCAGAAGGGGACAACTATATCCTCTCTCAGATCTTTTTAAACATGAAGGTGTGTGGGCTCCCAGGCAGATACATGGAATCAGAACGTCTGGACTCTGGCAATTTAAATGTTGAATTCTCTGCACCTAGAATATAATAAATACTTGGTTGTCCAGCTCAGTCCGCATCCTTCCTTATGGTCACATTGCAATCTATTCTTAAAGAAGTCTGTTTGGACAGGGAATTTTCTATTCACCTTACTTATAGTTGATTCTGATGAGTAGCAAAGATCAAAACCCCCTCAGTTACCATTGCTTAAACTTATGCTCTTTATTTATGAAACTAGTGCTAAAAATTTCTGTGGATGGATAGGCTTATAACTAGAATACATATATATACCCATGTACATACACACATATACAGGTATATATAAACATACTTCTAAAAATTAGATTTCACCATAAAAGAACAATCAGCACGTAGTGACACCTCGGGATCTCTGTCTACTCTTCTGTAACATGAAGTTTTGACTTGAAAATTTTATCAATCACTGTCTTTCTGGCCAAAGACTGCCTTGCACCATTGCATGAAACAATGTGACACTGGAAGTACTTTGAAATTTTTAGCAGCACCCCTAGTTATTAAACGGACATCAGACTCACAAGAAAAGGAACTGTCTGCCAGTGTCCGGCTGATCAGCTCCCCCGCTGTGTATCCAGCACTTGACATCCAGCAGGGGTGAGCACTGGGTGAAGCTTGAAAGAAGAAAAGGAACTGCAGACTAACCCGGACCTCGGAGTATGGAAACTCCAGCCGGACGTTTATGGACGACTCTGGTTTCAACATTGGATTTTTCTCACACCCAGAGCCACTAAATGAATCTACAAGTTGATGCTTTAGTCTCTGCAAAAAGGGATAAGAATATTTATTTCCCAACTTTTAGAAATGAGTTAATTGGTTTCTAAGAGCTAAGAGCTCAGCAAAAAGTCAGCATAATCTATGTTTTGTGTATCTCCTCGTCTTTATCCCAAGCCCACTCTGATCTAATTGGTGGTCAATAAATACCAACCAAATTAAGTCAAATAAATTAATAAAAATGGCACTGCTCTATTCCAGTGGTTCTTAATTAGTAGCAATTGTGCTTCCCAGGGGACATTTAGTGACATGGGGAAACAGTCTTGGTTGTCACAATTAGCGTATGGTGGGGGGTGTGACTACCACCTCACAGGTAACAGCTGGAGCACTGCTGAGTATCTTCCAAAGCACAGAACAGTCCCTAAGTGAAGGCCTCGAGCACAGAGCTGGCAGTGGTGCTGTGACCAAAAGAGCATTACTCTAGATCTGAACCAGAATCGTCACATTTACAGTTGTACAATTCTTCTGCAGCAAGAAGTGCTCACCCTCTCAGTACTACTAAATGAAGACCCATTTTGCTGATTAGACCACAAGGACCCTGAAGTCTTACTAAGTGACACCCATATTTCCTATTAGTATATTTCAGCAAGAATCCGTTGTTTTGGGGGTTCTCCATCTCACACTCACCTGGAGCATTTAAAGCAGATTTCCGGGCCACTTCTCCACAGTCTTTGAATTCGAGGTTTCAGTAGGACCTGAGGATTTACCTCCCTAGCCAGGATCCTTAGAGGACAGCTACTGGCTCACGTGGCCCAGCTTGAGAAGCACGAGGCCATACTAGCATCCTCAAAGGGTCCATCCCTGAAGTGTCATACTCCTCTCTGTCTTCTAGGACATTTGTCATGAAGACTTTCTGTATTCCTTTATAAATATAATTCACCTTGATTATTTGAGGATGCTGTTTTCAAATCTAGTACTTACTAAAATTTGTGTGTGACCATAAGATTAATACTAAAGGTGATTTCATGGTCACTTTGGGGCATGTGTGGAATGGTGGAAATTTTGAGTCACCCAATGAATGCATGGTTAACTGAGGCTGAACAAGGGAATACTGTGCCTTGTGGTTTTAGCTGTTGTATTGTAAACAAGCACCCTTTCTGCAAACCATTCAGTGTGGCATCTTGCATTTTTATGATTTTTGTTGGTGATTTTGCTGATTAATATGCCCCCAAGCACAGTGCTAACATGCTGACTAGTATTCCAAAGCACAAGAAGAGTGTGATACACTTTATGGAGAGATTGCATGTGCTAAATAAGCTTCATTCAAGCATGAATTACAGTGTTGTTTGCTGTGTGTTCATTGCTAATGAATAAACATTATGTCAAGTAAGGGGTTCTCAAAAAGAAAATCATAGCGCACATATCATGTCATGATGAATTGACCAAAATGTTACAACCAAAGATTCACAGGAACCTAATGTTATCTTTTTCCTAGAGGCGTGATTTCTGTGTTCACTAATGTAGGGCTTCAGTGACTTCACATGGCTTCCCCAAGTACTGGGATTCAAGAACTGGCTGTAAGTAAGTTCTTCTCCCTCACATTTTTACCACTTTCCCAACTTCCCTGTCTATTCAGATCTCTTCCCAGTGCACTCTACTGAAGTAGCTCTGCCTCTCTGCAAGCTGCTCTGAACAAGGAGACATAAACGCCTGAGCTACACTGCCATTGTTTTGTAATGGACCCTTAGGCTGGCTTTGTATTTTGTACTCACTTTGCTTCCCCTTTGTGAAGTGTGGTTTTGGATTCTGAATGAATGTTTATTAAAGAGTACTGAATAAATGAATTCAAATGCAAATATGTTATCTCTCTGGAGGGGCATTACAATGTCAGTGTGGATTAGTTTCTTTGTTCTTTATGACCTAGTAAAACTGAGAAATCCAGCCACCTTGCAAGTCTGTGTTAGGAAAGGATGAGTTATAAAATGATTTCTTTTTTATCAAGTGATCAAAAACTCCTCTATCCTCTCTCCGTCCCACTCTACACCATCCCCCCGTGTTTATGAGTTTGAACCGATTAGGATATTTTCACTCATTTGAGTGGGTTTTGAGCAAGTGAACACAGTCACAAACATAAAAGATCATGGATTGACATGTCAGAAAAGGGGAAACATAGATGTGACACTGGAGGCTGACACTTCTTTCCCTATCCATGTCCTCATTTCCTTGGGCCCACTTGGGATATGGCTTCCAGAGGAAGTCAAGAGAACCCACTTCCCTCAGGCCATGGACAAGGTGTGTGTATTTCTCTGTCTTACCTCTGAAGATGACTGACGGCTTATGCTAAGTGAGAAGATGTATTGAAGGCCAGCTACAGAGACCCGTAGTCACAGTGACTATCCCACAGCTCAAGGAATATATGTAAAGGGTTGCTTCATTTTTGCCATCCGTACAAAATGGTTTTCTCCAACCTTCCTTCCCAAAAGATCTCCTATCAGAAACACCGCGGTTGGGTTTGTTTATGAGCTGTTTCCCACAAAGCCCTGGAATAGCTGATTTTAACATGTCCTTCATGCTCACCTGGGGCAGCAATCAGGGAACTTGGGACATGAATGTTCACTAACCACATTCAAAGAACAGCAGCCTTCTGACAGTGACACCAAAGCAAGCAAGCCAAAGATTGGCTATGAAATAAATTCCCTGAGTCAGAGCATTGCTCTGTGTCCATAGTGTTAACCTGTGCAGGTTGGCTTTTATTTTGTAACATGTGATCGGAACCATAGATTGGGCTCTGTCTTTTCCCGAGAGAGATACCATCTGTAGGTGAACACTTCCTGGAGGAGACAGGAACCAGCTTCCTAATTTCTAGCCCATCCATGAACCAAACTCTGAGAACTACTGACTACAAAACAGAATCAATAAAGGCTCAGAATTTTTCCCATCTTCTCTTCCCCTGAAGGCAGGGATTTGCTTCCCTGTCTTCCTCGGTGTCCATGTGTGCTCTGGCGGGAGCGGCCACATCCACAAAACAGACGGAATTTCAGCCTGCACGATAAGACATGCGCCTTAATCCAGTTCTGGGTCTGCTATGGAAACTCCAAGAAGCCGGAGGGTATGGCACAGGGCCATTGCAAGTTCTATGAGGAACCTATAAAAGAAAAATAAAGAAGCATCTGAAAAATATGATAAAAGACCAAAATTTGGGGGGTTGCTTAGGCATTTTTCATGGAAAAAATATTCTTAAGTAATATAAAGTTGGAAGGGTCTTTTCACTGTCAGGTTCCAGTTTCTATGAATAAATAACAGCAGTCCAATAGCTCAGCACTGTGTTATGCACGGGTGTGGATAATCAACAAATACACATCGGAAGGTTAAAGCCTGGCTATTGAGGATAGACAGCTCAAACATGAATGTTCACTGAGTAACATTAGGAAAAGCCCCGGGCCAGTCTTGGACTACAGTGAAGTTGATGTTCTGAATCTTATTCTTGTCACAGACTTACCTGTCAGCTGATGATGCGCTGTTTATGTGTGTCGGCAAAAGGGGCCAGCAGGTATCTGTAATCATTCTGTCTTCCTGGCCTTTTGTTTTCCAAATCTGTCAATGGCAGTTTGGCATGATGAGACCTTTGGAAGTCCAGGACTCAGCCCATCTTGTTCATCGGGGCCTGACACAGAGCAGCTACTTAATAAATATTTGTTCCCGGAATGAGGAGCAGGCTAATGGTAGGGAGCATGAACCTCTGCAAAACAAAAGACTCTGAGCCTGTTCTGAAATCACTTCTGCTTCTTTCCCTCTTCACACTCGGAAGAGTCAAAGCGTACAGAGAGAGCTCTCCATCAGAGAACCATTCCCCAGTGACTACAAAGCCTAAGGTTAAAAATGATTTTTTAAAGATGTCTTGGAAGACTCAGAGATCTTAGTTTCAATACAATTTTCACAGAGGACAATAGAAGCCAGGAAAAATTGTGAAAAGACTGAATGTGTTTGTAAGTTGCTTTTGGTGCTGGTGAGCACACCATCAAAACGTGACCTTGTGTCTTCTGAACTCTCCAACACCAACCCTGCTCTTTCCTCCCAAGTCAGAGAGCCTATCGGTCATGAATCTCTATTTAGTAACCTAGCACTTCTGCATGTTGCCTCAAACACTGGAATTAAAAAGTAATTTTTGGTTCCTTGACGACAGACTGCAAATTTACCTACTATAGCAAGTTCTTTAAATATCTGTGGTTCTTTATTATGGATGGAACTCAGGACAAAATACCACCAGGTACTGCTCAGCAACAAGGTAAATTCTGAGAAATGTGTCACTAGGTGATTTCATCAATTGTGCAAACATCACAGAGCATACCCACCTAAGACAAGAGAGCTACAGTATCACTAGGTGCTACAACCTTTTGGGACCACACTGATCTCTGGAGCCCGTCAATAACTTGAAAAGCCATTACTGGACCCATGATTCTGTCTGTCCTATGAACGGTACTGAGCTCTCCTTTGTTAACATCACCATTACTGTTTTTCTTTCCTATGAATGGAAACTACATTAAACATTGGAAAATATACATTGGCATCCTTTTGCTAATTATTTTGTGAATAAGCAGATTTCATCCAATACAGCTGAATTCCTAAAAGGATGCTTTAGATAAACTGTGAACCTTTTGAGGTCCCTGTCCTATTGGTTTGTGGTAGCATTTAGCATCTGTCATGATGTACATACTAAAAACTGCCTAGGTATTTCCAAAATTAACAAATAAATTCTCTTCAAAACACTTTTCATTTCTTTTATTACTTCCTAGCTGTAGACACAGATTAAACAATTGGTTGGCCATGGCTTTTAACGTTTTCAGATCATAAACAAATCAGAAGTTATTAAAGATGCAGGTTTTTCCAGCTGAAGGTAGGGTAGGAAGTATTTCTTTTGCCTGACATGAAGAAGAGTTTGCGACTTGCTTATCTGTAATAGTTGCTGTTGGCAAAGCTGTCAGAACTTGCTCAATATAGTTTGTTATTTCATGGCTTTGTTCCAATTACACAGAAAAAAGTATATTTATGATAGAAGAGAATCCAAGTCTTCTTTTTATTGATTTTTGAAGGGCAAAACAATTTAAAAGTTGCTGCATTTGACAGAAATGCCAGAAACATAGAGGAATTTTATAAATTATTCAAAGACTGACTGGAGGTCCCATGCAAAGTAAGTTCACTGGTCTAGAGCTGGTTGCCTGTTTGGGACACTGTGATCCCAGGACTTCTTATTTCCTTGTTCTCTCGAAACTGTCAACATCTCTTCATGCCAGGACATACATAAAGCCAAGAAAAATAAAATAAAACCAAGAAATGGGAAAAATCTGTGACTTAGTCAAAAGTCTTAGGGGCTAAGACTGATGAATGTCAGTCTTAGTTTGACAATTTCACCTGAGCAATGGGAAATATTTTAAAAAGTTAGGGTGTGTGCAATTAACTTTTAGCTGTAAAACACTGCACAGCTACTCGTTAGCATCGTTTTTCCACAGTGGTTGAATATATGAAGTACAAGTATAAAGTGATGAGAATGTTCATCACATTCCTTACAGAATATGTTTTTATTATTGTGGAACCTGTTTAGTGTCATGTATCTTAAGAGATCTGCATGTAATCATACGACTGGGTAGTAGGAAGGTGCTTGGTGGGAATAACTGAAAATGGAATCCCTAATTCCCTATCTTGACTATCCTATTTGATAGTTTTATTTTCTCTATCTATCTATCTATCTGTCTATCTATCTATATCTATCTTCTATCTATCTATATTACTTTGTGCTCTAAAATTATAGATTCTTTTATGAAATTCTGATAAGAATAACATGCAGAGCATTGATGAAATACTGAGTGATGCTTAGAAAGCATTAATGATAAGAAATTAGAGAACTGAACAATAGTGAGATGCTGGTTACTGGCACAGGCTGCTGTATAGTCCAGTTTCCAAACCTGCTCCAGGTCCTGCGTACCCAGCAAGCAGCGGCTGTCTGTTCCATCTCAGAGCCTGCTCTTAGCCATGTATGCATAACAGTCATGCACACACAGTCACTGTGTAGAATAGCAAATGGGACTGTGTTTGTGTGCCCACTCTATGCCACTCAGAGAGAATTTTGTGTATTATTTCACATAATCCTCACTACACATCTCAAAAGTAAATACTGTCCCATTTCCCCAGCTTATAAATGAATAACTCAAGACGGGAGAAAATAAAGTCTGCTTATTGAAGTGAGATGATTTCTAGGCAGCAGAGGGAGAATTGAAGCCCAGACATCCAAGTTTAAAATCCCTGATGTTACTGGGTACACACAGTTACATTTCACACTAAGCCCTAACCGTGTAAAAGTGTCTACAGAAGTGTTGATGTTATGATCTGGACATAACACATTATCTGATATTTCAAAGCTATGTAGGTGATACATCAATTTCCTCTTTCCTCCATTTAAAAAAAATGATTCATTGCCCTGCACAAATGACTTTGGACAAATCATGGGAAGGAATTGGGCTCTAGGAGGTCATCTATAAAACGACTTGGTTATAGCCTTCCCAGATTTTATAATTCTATAATCCCATTAAGGGAGTTTTACAAGCACACTTTCTCTGTCAATTTCTTTACCCTTTTCTTGGCTTTCCTTTAACAGCATTGTATTATAGGACCAAAAAGAGAAAAGTAAAATATGACCTCCAAGAAAGGAATGCCTACTGCATTAGCCAAGGTTTACAAGAGAAATAGAACTAATAAGACTGGATAGATAGGTAAATAGATGAAAGATAGGTAGATAGATAGATGACTTTGACATCCATAGAACACAGAGCTTACCTGCTCAGACAGGCTGCCTATAGCCATGGTTTTAAAGACATCAGGAAGAAGAAAGGGCTTGGGTTTTCTGAACACTGGTCATATCTTGCTAGTTTCTCTCCAGAGCTCCAGATTAAGACATTTCAATAAATGAACCTCAAAGATGTTTTATGAAACCTCCTTGGTATATAATTAAAGTAAAAACAGTATCAGGCCATGAAAATATACCAAGTAATTAGATATTTGATATTCTCATGAAGATTAGGTCAGGGCTTAAAATTTAGAGGTGTCCCCCATTTTGCTGAGGCTCTCAGTATGCCAACTCCATCAACTCTGTCAACTTTGCCAACTCCTGTTCCCAAAGAATGATTTCCAGATCCAATCCAAGTCACAGAGAAGTCAAAACGTGAATCTTGCATGAAATCATTCTGTCTCATGTTGAAATCTGAATTTTTACCTTTTTGGAAAAATCTTCCCTTTTTTTGTTTGACAAACAGCATATACTTAACTTATGGCTACAAACTGGAATTTCTGTAATTTATTCACTTCTAGTAAGTTACTGACAACATTAAAACCCACAAATTCGCCATCAGAAATAGTAAATGCATAAAGTTACATTCTAATTTTCTGAAGCAGAACATGAGATGTTAATAAAATCCTGGTGCCCATAGATGGCACCTCTAACTGCTGACTTGGAAGGGTCAAGTGCCTGTCTCAAATCCTTTGGATAATTACCTCTACCACCTTTAGGTAAAAACAACATCAGTGTTTTTTTATTTTTTCACTATTACCTTGACTACCTCCAATTATAAAATGGAAATGTATACATGAAATGCAGAAGCACTTGGATGTAATAGCTGTTTATTTGCATCCCAGGAAAATAGACATAGTTGCATTTCACGCTGAGAATATTGTCACGTGATCGGTACAAAGTCTCTGTGTCATAAGTATCATTTAGTCTTTTGGGATGTGTTTGTTCATTTATTTATTCAATGAATACAACGTTTGTCCCACGATTACTCTGTACTAAGCCTTTAAGCTCTGGGGCTACAGCAGTGAACAAAATAAGCCAAAGCCCTGCTCTCAGGAGTGTATATTTTAGTGTCATTTCTGTGAAGCTTTGTATTTGCATATGTCACCGTCGCTCCCAGCCCGGGGGTAAGGCAGTGCTGATTCGCTCTCTAGAAGTTTATCTTATTAAGCACATAGAGTAAGAAGCACTTTCTTATTCTCAGTGAATCACTGTATAACTCACAATTCACTGTAATATGTGTCCTGTGCAGTAGTGAATTGTAAATGTCAGAATGGAATGTGAGAAAGGGAAAGATAATACCAAGGCCTGAGTCAGGTATTTTGGAGCACAGGGATTGAATGCGAATGAGGAAGGCATAAAAGCAGGGTGCCCTGTACAGAGGATGGGCGAAGGTTTGCTATCTGGATTAGAGAAAGGGTGCTGGCAGAGAGAATATAGGGGACGAGCTTTAATGAAATACAATGGTGAAACACAAATGTGATTTCCATCATGTCTCCTCGCCTTAATTAGAGGGGAAAATGTCGAGATGTAGAACTGCTCCTAGAAGGTTTGTTTCAGTGACTCAGGCCGGAAAGCATTAGAATTGGTAGAGGCGGAAAAGAAGGAATCGGCGTTAGAGATGCTGCTGAATTAGAAGCATGCGTGGGAGGAAGATGAAGACTGAGAAAAAAATTAGAAGGTCGCTCACCTTAAGAACATGAGAGGGCCATCATGCACAAAAATGGGAAATTTGCATAGGAAAAAGATGAATTCTACTTTTTAAAACTTTTTACTTAAAAGTAGTCAAGCATCCTCCAGTGCTCCAGATGGAGAGGTATTAGCTCTAAAGAGAGCATTCTAAACAGAACTTTATGTTTTCTTTACAAGTCATGGTGAAAATCCCGAAACGCATGATAGAATAACTTCCTTCCCTTATCCAGAGTAGAAACAGCTACCACCAACAATGCAGGCCAATATTTCAGGTAAGCTCAAGAGTTAACTTTGTATTCGGGTTTCCAGGGTAAGTATTTAATTCTAAATATGCACCGAAAGGGAATTTTGGTGATGGTGTTAACATTTACACTAAAATATTTCTCCTTTGAAATTGTTTTGAGTGATTAACTCAGAATTTGAGTTAATTGTATTTTGGTTTATATAACATGTATTAATGTAATTATAGTTATGGCTTTTCAGTAACTAATGGTAATTATTTACTTTCCACTAAAGGACTTTGAGGTATCATTCAGTTCAAAATTATACAATGTTTACCAAATAACCTGTGAAGCAAAACTAATATCATGCTTCCAAAAAATGAGCAGCTAACAATTATTGTACACCTCTCCCAGGAGTAAGTGCTTCATCTCACTTAATAATGGGTACACTTATTCTCCCTGACTTCTGGATTCAGATATGAAGGCATAGACAGGTTATTTATTGTGACCACATTTACATTGTGGGGTTTTGAATCCAAGAATTTGAACAAATATATTATAGAAAGCAAGTGTAAGTATTAAAATAGAAAAAAAATAGAGACGATTTTAAAATATCCTTGAGTTATATGTATTTCAAATTGTTTTATGGTGAAAATTTTTTCATTGCTACTGATAAGCTTATCAAGTAGACAGGTGCTATTATCAACCTTTTAAACCATAATGAGTTGTCAAAACTGCTTAGAAGGGACAAAGTCAAAATTTATATACTCTGGTTTATTTTTCAAGTTTAAATCACTTTAATGAAAGAAGCAAATCCTGAACCACATGTAAAGCCACGTTATCAGCTTTTATCATGTTTAAAAATTGTCTGGCGAATTTATTTAAAGTGAAGATACCTGAAGTCCAATGCCAGGTGATTCTGATGAATATGGGTCTCTATTTACCTTGGACAAAATACCACCTCCCAAAATGAATTTAGGTGGGTCGAGAGGAGGGGAAGGTTCCATTTGAGTGAAGTTGTCATTTGGATGAAGTAGGTAAGAAAACTAGATATGTCGGTGGGACAGAAGGAAGAATAAGAAGTATGGAGAAAAAAACTGCAGTGAATTTATGGCAACCCAAACTACAAACTCACATTCCTATCTCAAATATTGGTATTTCCCTCTTGGGCTGGGAAATGTCTTAAAGGATTTTGAGCATATGTGTCTATTATGGTGATTAACAATGCAGCAATATGAAGAATGAATGACTTATAGAGGCAGCGTGAAGCTGTGAAGATTTAAAGTAGATGTTAAAACCCCAAATCAGAGTGCTATATATAGTCATGGATAGAATGGGAAAGATAAAATCAAGCCTACTAATTGACTACTTGGGAAAAAATAGGAAAGTAGAGAAACATAATACAATGAGCTTTATAGTCTATGTAACTGACTGTGTATTTATAAGGGAAGACGTTTGAAAATTCTCCTTATATTGTTTCAAATTTCTGAATATCATTGACAAGACCTGTTTGAGTTTACTAAGAAAATGTGCTATATTATGTTATGGTTATTTTTAAGCTAGTGCCATTAGTGAGGCCTGGCGTGTCTCTACCCTGAGATAAAATGGGGCTCCCTTAGTAGTTTTGGAATCTCAAACAGTGAGTGTCCCTACAATGGCAAAGCACTTCTGGGCCATTAAGGCAAGGCAGGGGGCATCATAATCCCTGCCTTAAAATCACACTACAAAGCTATGGTGATGAAGCAGTATAATATTGGACAAAACAGGCCTGAGAATCAATGGAACAGATTAGAAGATGCAGAAACAACTCCAAACACATTCAGCCACCTTATCTCTGACAGAGGGGACAAATATCTTTGCTGCAAGAAAGAAAGCTTCTTTAATAAATGGTGCTGGATAAACTGGCTTTCCACATGCTGAAGATCAAAACTAGACCCATATCTACCACCATGCACTAAACTAAGTCAAAATGAATCAAAGTTCTAAATATAACAACAGAAACACTAAATCTGCTGGAAGGGAAAATATGTAGAACACTTGAAGACCTAGATGTGGGCAAAAACTTTATAAATAAAAACCTCATCACACAGGAAATGATACAAAGAATCAACAACTGGGATCTCATATTATTAAAAAGGTTTTGCACAGTAAGAAAAACAACCAACAGAGTGAAGATACAACTCACAGAAGGGGGAAAAATTTTTGCCAGCTGTTCCTTGGACAAAGGACTAAAATCTAGAATATATAAAGGACTCAAAAAAAAGTCAGAGCCCCCAAATTTAAAGACCCAATCCAAAAAATGAGCATCTGAAATGAATAGACACTTCTCAGATGAAGATGTAGAATGGGAAATAAATAAATGAAAAAAAATTTCGACATCACTGGTTATTCGAGAGATGCAAATTAAAACAACATTGAGATCCCACCTCACCCCAGAAAGAATGATTGTTATCAAGAAATCAACCAATAACAAGTGCTGAAGGGGCTGTGGGGAAAAAGGAACCCTTCTTCACTGTTGGTAGGAGTGTAGACTGGTGGAACCACTGTGGAAATCAGCATGGAGATTCCTCAAAAAGCTAGGACTGGAGGTCCCATTTGATCCAGCTATTCCTCTTCTTGGTGTCTTCCAGAAAAAATTAAAAGCATCATAACAGAGATATATGTGCACCCATATTTACAGCAGCACAGTTTGTAGTAGCTAAGTCATGGAAACAACCCAGATGTCCATCAACTGAGGAATGAATAAAGAAGATGTGTTTTCTTGTGTATAATGGAGTACTACTTGGTCATAAAGAAGAAAAAATTTGAGGCATTTCTAGGTAAATGGATGAAACTTGAGACCATACTCTTAACTGAAATAAATTGGATACCCATGTTTAAATATCACATTGTTTCTCTGGTGTGATAAACTGAAAGAGTAAATAAGAATCAAAACATAATAGATATTATGAAATAGGAAGAGAATGTTCAAATGGGAAGGGAAACAAAGTGGGGCAGGGCGTAAGGAAGGGAGAAGAAGAAAAGAGAATAGAAGGGGAAAAAATGAAATAAAACTTATGTCAATAAGGATGAGAAGAGGGATTGAAAAAGGGAGAGGGGATTGGGGAGGAAATAAGAATTTAGACATAACTTGTAGAGGTACAAGTTCCCTATGACGAATGTGGTCATTGTGTGTATCTAAGATGTACCGATAAAATTAATTTTAGAAAAGAGTTGAGGGTCAATTAGCTGTATCGTTGAATCCACTTCCCTGGATTTTTCCCTTTCGCCCCAGCAAATTAATAGGATGCATTAAAAATAGAAGCGATATTCGTTTGGAATGTTGCAGCAACACGCAGATCCTTTGCGTGGATCTCGTTGACGACTGACCGTGCTTGCGAGTCCGCGTGGCCCGAGCTGGAGAAACGAGGGTCATGCAAACCCAGCGTCCAGAGAGAAACTGTAAATGCTGAGGTCCACCTCTTGCCCCAGCTAAGTCCCGCCAACTGATAGAATTTCCTTGGCGAACCTCAAGTACGAACTAAAAGAACAGTAGGCTTTGGCCAACTATTATGTACAATTAATGGTTTCCTGTTCGCAAAACAGAAACTGAATACTGCTCCTGACAAATGCAGGGAGAAAAGACATCACTAAGAAAACAAACCAAATGGTAAAGAAATTGCTGGCACCAGGATGACTGAATTCTCTCTCAGTTTTTGCAGTTTCTGTGAGTGAATGCTAAATATTCACAAAGGAGAAAAGTAGGGTTTTTCAAATGTGTGTTGGAAATCACAATGATTTCTCGTAAAAAATAAAAATTGAAGTGATGTAAGATAAAGGGGACTTTACCAAAGCAATTCCTTTTTTCATTCCTCAATGGCACTAGGGCAAGATGAATGTTTCTGGTTTCATTAAGCAGACTTCCGAGGCCAGCATTGGACAGGTCAGTGCTTCTCAAACCTGCCGCACACAGTGGGCTCCTAGAGAGCTAGACGGCTACCTGGGCCACTTCCCAAGAAAACCTGGTTATCTTAGTTGGAGTTAGTTTTGGGCCATAAATATTTTTGGGTTCGGGTTTGTGTTAAGTTGCCAGTTGATTTTAATATGCAGCCAGAAATGAAAAACAGCGCGGTAGTTAAATGTCAGTACTTCAGTGCTTGATGTCAGAATCAGTGATTCCTTGAAATAGTGAGCAAAAGGTGGCAAGAGAGTGGAAAATATTGGGACTAGGAAGTGGATTGTACTGTTCTTTTAATTTGTAAAGTTTTACAACTTGACCAGCCGTTGTCACAGAGAAGAAGTTACTTAGCAGTGAATCTGGCCTCAGCTGCCACGCTGTGTCTCTGTAGGAGAGGAAGATCCTTTTAATACAATTGTGCTACTTTCCAAGTCAGCTTTACACAGACTTATATTATTCTCTCTCTTCTCTCTAAAAAGGGACAAAATTCCAGTGAAACATTTTAAACTTTTAGTTGTAAAGTATCCTCCTCTGACAGAAATGTAGAAATTTACATGAAGCAAAGCAAACTCTTGTGTAGATATCATCCACATCAAGAAATAAAGTAAAGGTAGCATTCAGAGAACTCCTACACATCCTCCCCTAACATTATATCCATAGCCTGACTTTAAGTTAATACTTCTTTTATTCAAATGTTTATTGAAACTAAGCAAGTATTACTAAATATTATAGATTTGTAAAAATTTTAATTTTTAAAAAATATTGGTAAAAGGAGGGGAGAGGAAGGAGAGGGGGAGAGGAATTAAAAAGCATTAAGATGTGTTGTGCACATGTATCAATGACCCAGTTTGAATGTAATCATTATGTACTGTAAACATGCACCAGTAAATATTTTTAAAAATTTAAAAATTAATTATAAATGCTGGAAAAGATGTGAGAAAAAAGGAGCCCTCCCCTAAATTCTTAGCAGAAATGTATAGTATAACCACTATGGAAATCAGTATGGGGATTTTTCCATGTATACCAGTATAACCACTATGGAAATCAGTGTGGAGATTCCTCCAAAGACTAAAAATATAAGTACAATTTGATCCCAACTCAATCACCCCTGGGTGTATTCTTGAAAAGAATCAAAGACTACATATTATAGCGACATGTGCTTATCCATATTTATAGTGGAGTAACTCACAATAGCAAAGCTGTGAAACCAGTCGAGTTGCTCATCAGCTATAAATGGATAAATTTATTATGGTATATATTCATAATGGAGTTTTACCCAGTCAGTGAGATAATTTCACTTGCAGGAACAGAACTTGAGCCCATCGTGGTAAGTAAAATAAGTCAGACTCAGTTAAATATCTTATATTTTTTAATTTTTTATGAAAAATCCAAAATATATATAAATGAATGAATAACATAGAGGAGAGATGGTAGGAAAATAGTAGGTAGATTCTTGGTATTGGGAATGGGAATCAGAGACGGAGGAAAAGGAAGACAAGTAAAAGGATTGAAAATGATCACGATATGTTATATACATGTGCCAGTTCCCCAAAACAAATATCACTTATGTTAGAAACATGCACTAACAAAAACATCTAGAAATAAAACAGTTTGGCAGTTTCTAAAGGCCGAATACGTAACTATTATAACCTTTGAATTCTTATCCCAAGAGAAATGAACACACATGTCCATAGAAAAGACTTATACAGAAGCAGGCTATAGCAGGTTCAACAAATGAATGAGGAACTCATACCCTGTCCACTCACTGGAATACTACTTTAAAAAAAGACAGAATCAACTACTGATAGATACGATAACATTGATGAATTTCAAAATAATTATGCAGTATAAAAGTCATACCAAAATAGTGTACAGAATGTATTACTCCATTTATGTGAAATACTGGAAATGCAAACTCATTTATAGAGATGGAGAGCAGACTGGGAGAGGGTGGCATGGAGAACCGGGGAGGGAAGGGTTGTAAATGGGCTCTGAGGTGGGGGATACGCTCAGGTTCTCGACTGCATTGAGGTCCAGGTGCTCACTTTAAATATGTGCATCTCTTTATGTCAATGACACCTCAAGAAAGTTGGTTTTAAAAATTATAGAGATGGACTTTTACAATTCATACTCTTTGTGTTGGTCCTCATTGAAATATCATTGTGCTGCTGGAACCAATTGGTTGGACCATTCTTTTTTATTGTTCTAAAATATAGTATGTTTTAATATAGTATGTTTGTCACTGTTGCTGTCCATATCTGTGTCAGATAGTTCAATTGTTTTTATTATCAAAAATGGTGTCCTTGGGCCAGGGATATAGCTCAGCAGCACTCCCTGGCAAACTCAAGGTCCTGAGTTTGAGTTCCATTACAAAAAAAAAAAAGAAAGAAAGAAAGAAAGAAAGAAAGAAAGAAAGAAAGAAAGAAAGAAAAAAAGAAAGAAAGAAAGAAAGAAAGAAAGAAAGAAAGAAAGAAAGAAAAAAAGAAAGAAAGAAAGAAAGAAAGAAAGAAAGAAAGAAAGAAAGAAAGAAAGAAAGAAAGGGAAATGGCATCCCTAAGTTCTTTTATCTATCTGTCCATATATATTTCCAAAGAGCATATAATCCAAGACTAAAATTTCTGGGGTGGAATAAGTAATTCTAATTTAGGAGATATTGACAATTTGGTTTCCAAATTTCTTGTGCCGACTCATACTCCTGCAAGCAACCTCTAAGCTCTCTACATCAAAAGATTGTAAATGAGCCAAATCCAACCTGCCATGTAAGGTTTTGGTTTTGTTTTTGCTTTTTGATCACAGCCATACTGGGTTTTTTATCCCCTGTGAGTCCAGCCTGTCACTTCTAGAGGAAACTTCCCAAGCCCTCCTCCACATCATTATCCCTTGTGGTGGCAGCGTGTTCCATTTCATCATTTCTGAGAAAAATGTGTTAAAATTTTCTTGCAGTTTTCACACGTTTTTCTGATGACTTGTGGCATTGAAACCTTTCCATGTATTTCTTGGCCATTTGCATGTCTTGATTTATGGAGACTCATGATCTTTTATCTATTGAATTTTTGTTGTTTTGTTATGGAGTTAAATTACAAACACAGTTGTAAGTAAGGTCATTTTTTATGACTTACTGGGTTTTAAATTTATGCAAATATATTTCTTAGCCTAAGTTTTGCAAGGTGTGATTAAAAATCACAGATAATATAAAATGATACTGGAATTGTTGATCATAAATAATACATATGGTTCCAGAAAAGTTATGAATATCTATTATAGATCTATGGAACATAGAGAAATGACATGTAACTTTTGTAAGATAATTCTTGGAATTCAGAAGTTAAGATGCTTTTCCTCATCCAGATAGGTAAGAAAGAATATTTATTTTTAAAGCCTCGAAAGAAAGCTATTTCTAAGAATTATATATATATATATATATATATATATTTTTTTTTTTTTTTTTTTTTTTTTTACCGGGGATCAAACTCACAACCTTGTGCCTGCCAGGCAGGTGCTTAAGCCACTGAGCCAAACTCCCAGCCCTCTATTGATGATATTTAGAGAGTCTTATGAATTGACATTGCTAAGATAAACATATGAACTTTTTTCTTATCCTAAAATATTAGATAATCCATGTGAATTATCTATGCTAGTGAAATATGGTGGGATCTCTCTGAAATATTGTTTTAAGTTCAGATAACATGATGAGTAATATACATTTTGCAGTGCCTGAACTGAAGAATTTAAGAAAAATTAAAAGAATAAAAAAACTCAGTAATACTTAAAAAATGCTGTCTAAAACAGCTAGGTATTTTTATTAAATTGTTTAAATACACTAACTTCAGTCTAGCTGAATGCAGAGTAAACCTGTGCCTTCAGCCTTATTTTTCATTGCCACCATTGTCACTGAGATGTGTATCTCTAATTTTTAAATTTTATGGAGTGATTACCAACATACAGTAAATCACATATATTTAAAGTGTATGATTTGGTAAATTTTGATATAAATATAGACTTGAGAAACCATCATCAAAATCAATACGATGAATAATCTATTCCCCACCGAAAAGTTTGAGTGTGCTCTTTATAAATCTTCCTCCCGTCCCTCCCAACACAAGCTCTCCTAAGGAGCTGTTGATCTTTCTGTCACTATAAAATAGTTTGAATTTTTCATAATAGCCTCTAAATTGGTCATATAGAAGTACTCTTTTTTTCAGACTTCATTTATTCATCATATTTATTCTGGGTTTTATCCATGTTACAGCATGCATTAATAGTCAATATTTTCATATTTTTGTTTGAGATTCTTCTTTGGATATGTAATGATTTGTTTACCCATTGACCTGTTGTTGGGAATTTGGTGCTTTCCATTTTGAAGGCGTACATTCATACAAGGACTTGTGCATTCTGCTGATAAATACCTGTGAACATATCTTCTTCACAAGGAATATACTATCATGTCTCTTGGGTCAATTCCTAAGAGTAGAATGATGATCATATGAACTGCTGCGAAGTTTGCAGTTTAACAGAATTACCAAAGAGTTTTGTAAAATGCTCATGTCATTTTACACCAACAGGATGTGAGAAATAGATTTCTTTTGTATCTCTACCATTTTAGCCATTCTACTAGGATAATGAAGGGGTCAAACCAACCCTCATTCTCACTTCTCAGCTTCCTTCATTCATCTACTCTGCTGTGTTCTTCTCTATTCTTCACCTCTCTTCATACTTCAGCTTTGACCTCTTTACATTATTTGTAAAGTCGCCACCGTTAAGCTCGCGGTCCAGAGAACGATGTAACGTTGGCATATGAACTTGACCCTGAAACCTATCCGGTCACTTGCCTCAGTGCTATGTACCCTAGCACCAGACGCTTGGAGACAAGCTCCTTCAAACTCCGGTGAGAAATGACGTTTAGTAGTTGAAAGACTTTGTCCACCATAGATTCATGGGGCCACTAGAAAGCTCTCTGGTGGTTGCTGGGAAGTGGAAACCACTTTGGCTCCAGTAAGCATTTTGCACACAACCTGCTGAACCTCGAATTTCATGCCGTAAAATGCACGTGTGCTCCGGACAATGAGAGTCCTGGTTCGTTCTGTGTCCAGACTAATTCACAGTAACAAGTTCACAGTTCTGAAACCGACCATTTACTGAAAAATAGATGACATAAGATGATATTTCCTTGCAAAGAGTAGTCTATATCCCCTATTTGTTCCTTCCTTAATTACTTGCCAGGGCTGGCAATGCTTCTGCCTTTCTATGGCACAAATGAGTTTTTAGAAGTCCTTCTTATCTCACTGAGAAGAGAAGCAAAACGAGGGCCTTAATTGTGATCTCCCTGTAGTGCAGGGTTCTGAAGCACTGCTGATAGCGTGAGGATGTGCCCCACTGTCTCCTCGGCAAGAGTCCTCCTTCTCTTCTTCCGATTGTTACGGGATAGAATCATTTGAACAGTCTGTTCATCTAGAGGAGAAAAGACTGGGGGGAGGAGAGTTAGAAAAATTGTACTATTTTTCAAGCCACAGTGAATTAAAGATCATTAAAATGAGTGAAATACTGTTTTAAAAAGGAAAAAGAAAAATCAAACAGCTCCAGAAAAAATAGTTCTTTCAAAAGACAGGTTTTTGATGACAATTTATGAAAAATTAAATCAAATACTCAGCCCTGAGCATTAGTGCATTATGGAGGAATCCCTTTTGTTCTGAAGGTTCAAGTAGGAAACATGGTTGCCTAGAGACCCAGCCCCTTAGAAGCATTTGCACATCAAAGTGCAGTTAAGGTGACACATTTGGTTTTCAGACAGAGATTATTGGAAAGAAGTGGAGTGATAGCAGGTTAAGTAAAATGAACACTTTATGTGTAGATAGAATCAAAAATTACTCATAGTATCTATCTATCTATCTATCTATCTATCTATCTATCTATCTATCTATCTCTGTCTCTATCTCTATGTACCTATCTGCACATATGGAAGAACTGAGCAAAATCACAAAAAAGAAGAAAACCATAAGGTGATTCTTTTTTAAGACAACAAAAATATATAGGCTCCTAATTAGTAAAAATTGTTAAGGAACCATATGTAGAGGCTCATTATCTGCACAGTGTAACAATTAACAATGACTACGGGCCAAGTTCTTTTCCTGTGAAAGTTCCAGCATTGCACCAGATTGGTCAAATGTATTACTAATCCAATTGCTTTCTTGGGTCACAAAAAACACACCCAGATTCTGGTCAAATGATAAGGTTTAGTTTCTATGTTTATTGCCTTTTTCTTCTGCAGTTATCTTTTGTATAGGTTTGTCTTTGTCCCATTAAAATCAAATTGTTAATAACACCCTGTGGGGATAGAATTGTAGCTACAAATTCTGTTGGCTAGGACTTCCAAATAGAAATAAAAGTAGATACCTGCAAGACTTATTATTCTGTCTATATATACAATAGTGTACTTTCTTCCTGTATGCATACTCCTTTGGAATTTTTGGCAGTGAACACATTTTCAAGAAAATTCAGGGTATCAGACAATTGCTACCACTGTCAAAAACTGAAAAGACATAAGTCCTTGAAAAAAATATCCTGATAGATTTATTCATCTTGGTTTTCTCTCCAGCAAGTGAAAATTTGCCCAGTTCTTCTAACTGTTGATTGCATATTTTACTTTTGAAGATACTTCCAGTGATTAGCAACCAAAACCACAGACTCAAAGAACATTAGAGTTTGTAATTGCCCTCAAAATTTTGGGACAAAGAGAGAGTTTTTACATCTAAAAAATGGTAATTTTTTAGGTCCAAGTATGGTGTTAGTAGTGATGGAATGTATACATGACTTCTTAGAGTGACCTAAAGTTCACCCATATGAAAATGCATCTATTGGGATATTTCTTCAAATGCCATCTGTCCATAACACATGTGTTCCAATAAAATTGCATTAATATTGACCCCTAATTTTGCTTACCTCGGTCACTCTGATAAGGTTTTAAACTGTAGTACCTTAATAGTCCCTGCAGTAAATGGATTGCTATTACCTCCTGTTCCTTGTTACTCCCAAGCAGGCGATATCACTTATGAATCCATCTTCTAATATGTTTCAGGGTTAAATATATACTGTCACAAAATATTACGAGTTCACATTGTATGGATTGGCATTTGTCATCCTTCACACAGAACTCCTTTCTTTAATACAAAGCTTAGTTATGGTCCATTATCAACTGTATTCATCAATGCATAGTAACATTTCCCTAGTTACAGAGCAACTGGCAGATCAAAAGATAATATGCTACAAAGAGTCAAACAGGAATTTTTATTACATAGTGGGAGTTATAAATTATGGTTTACTCAATACTTGGCACTTAATGGTATAAGGGAGGAAATATTTTTTTCCTGTACGCTCTTAGGTCCAGTAGTTAAAATTTGTGAATTGAACTGTAAAAAGATTAATCAGAGAAAAGCACATACATTTTATTTGATGCTAATATGATAATTTCATGCAAAAGTGGCCTTCAATAGGAAACAATACAGACTCGAAGAAAGGATAGATATTGGGGCTCAATATACCATTATTTAAAAGGCCAAAACATGCGGAGATGTGACAAAATAAAATAAGTTTGGTCTTAAGGTAGAAAATTGTAGGAAAGTGACTAGAAATATATGGGAATAACTAACAGAAGTTAGGGTTGTTCTTGTAAGGTTTTAGGTACAGAGTTCCTCAACATGAACTCTGCATCTTCAGAGATAAGAGTATTCTCCTCTTCCTGGTACAAGCAAGGTATCATGTCGTGGGAAATTTATGTGCTGAGTATTTTTAAGAAGAAAGGAAGAGGTCAGAGAGCCCTTCCTATATCTAACATTTCTTAATTGTCTTCAACCCAAAATAATTCAGATGTCAAAGTGGCATATTAGTTCTAATCCATTTAATAGTCAGTTGTTTAAAATAAATTATTTAGTTGAGGGTGATGGTAAAGAAAGATGCAACTGAAATAGCAAATAAAATGATAGGGAAAGCAAAACTGATTTGATATAAATACTATTTTCTTCATATTATCAAGTGGTAAATAATATTAATGTGATTTACTATTGCATAAGTAAGTAAAATGATTGAAATTTGCTTCATTCTGTTGTTTGGCCCAAGACGCATTTAAATTATCAAATTTTTATATATTAACAACTGAATAGCTTATACTGATGGTTGCTTTCTTTGTGGGCTGACTTAAGATATTTCACCAAATTGAAATGACAATACCAAGTAATTCCTATACTTTTAGAGGGCAAAGCAAAAATATTATGAAAACTTAGAATGTGTTTGTGAAGAAAGATCATCTGACTTCTAAAAATGTCTTGATGTATGTGGATATAATTCCCAGCATTGACTAACTAAGGCTAGTTTATTTAGTTATTAATTCAACTATACTTGTTCATTATTACCACATAGCATATCAGAAATACTATTATTTTTATTTTCATTGGTCTTCATTTTGAACTTATAAGATTACCAGACTCAGGTTTGGGTTAATAGATTATCCACTTCTAATTAATGAATGAAATGGAGGCTTTTGCTTTCAATGAACATGAGTAGACACAACCACAATGCCAAAAGGAAAACAAATAAACAGAAAACAGCTCATCGCCACATAGATCAAATGTCTTTTTGTTTTGCCATTCTCAGCAGGGTTGGGATTGTGTTGAACTAGATGTAACAATGCTGTGTTGAAGCTGTTTATCTTTAAAGGTTCAGTGGAAATCACTGTGAGATTCTGACCTTTCTTTCAGATAGTATGTGTTTGGGGGCTGTTTCAGTGTTTGCTAGGAGTTCCTCTGGATCCTATTATAAATGGTTGAGTAAATCCCCAAACGTTCAACTTCATGACATACGAAAGAAAATCATTTCAAAATAATAAACAATTCCCAGAGTAAAAATAAAAACACACACACACACACGAACACACACACGCACACACAGACACACACACATTTTGCAAACTAGTCCAGGAAAATCGTTGGATTTAAGTGAATTTTTTCAGATCTGAGCAGAGTAAACATTTCTGCTGCTAATGGAGATTACCAAAAACAAATTAATATTTATTCTTTTTTCTATGATGAAGCAGTATTAAAAAGACTTTTTTTTTCGTTTTTAGCAAGTAAGATAATTGAGTATTAAAGGGAAAGTTACTATTACTATTGACTAATGAATAATAAAGAGTAAGGAAATGGGGAAACTTTGGTCTTACAGTCAGTGAGACATAACAAGCAAAACAGGGGCTTTGGAGTCACCAAGACCAGACTCATGGTTGACCTCAATCCTTAGATGCATTGGTCCACAAATAAACTTTGTAAGACTTTGGTTCCCCATCTGTAAAATGCCCATAATAATACCTACCTCGTAAGATTTTCAGAGAAGCACATATTTAAGTGCCTAGCCCAAGAGAAAAATTCCAAAGGTGTTATCTATTTTGATATTACTATAAACAAAAGCAAATTAAACTGTGCCGTAGTCTGACTGTGTCTCCCACAACAAGTATGTTGAAATTTAATAAAGGATTCAAACCTCAGAAGGTGATCAAGGCATGAGGACAGGACCCTCAAGAGATTAAGGCTCTTACGCAAGAGCCTGGGGGAGTGAATCCTTTTCCTTCCATCTGAGGACAAAACGCTCATCCTTTCTATAGTACCAGCATCCTATATTGGATGGAGGAAGTCATGCTTACCAGACATCAAACCTGCTGACACTTTGATGCTGGATTTCCTGATCTCCATAACTGTGAGAAATAAATTCCTCTTCTTTTTCAGTTGCTTTGTCTCAGGTATTTTATTATAGCAGCACACAAGGGCTGATACACTGTAATAGATAGTATTCCTGTGCAAACAGTTTGGTTCCTTGCTTGCTTGCTTCCTTTCTGTCTTTCTTTCTTTCAGTGACTTCTATAACCAAATTATGTAATGCAGCCCATCTTTACTGTGTGTGTGTGTGTGTGTGTGTGAGTGAAGTCTTAGTGTCTGTTCTCTTAGCAAATTTCAAGTGAACAATATAATTTTTAATTTTTATTTTAACTTATCCATGTATGTGTGTAATACACACCATTTACTATCCTTGTGTGAAGTTAGTGCATGGAAATAAAAGATCTTAATTCCTCTTTTAACCCTGTTCTTTTCCCTCCCTGCCCCCTTGACCCATCTCTCGATCCCTTTCCCTTTTGAGAAAAATGTATCTCCCTACTTCTTATTGTGTATCTTTTATTTTGTTCTCAATTTTTACTCTGGGTTTCTCATGTAAGAGAAACCATGTGATACTTAAGCTCATGTGATTGATTTATTTCACTTAACATTATGTTCTCAAGAGCATCCATTTTTCCTACAAATGCCTCATTTGTCTTTTGTTATGCCAGGGTAGTACTCAGTTATGTGTAAATACCATATTTTGTTCATCCATTCATCTGCTAATATACATATCAACTACTTCCAAGATTTAGCTAGTGTGAATTGTGCTGCTAAACATGGATATGCATGTATCACTGTAGTATGATATCTTTAACCTTCCTTTTTTCTATTTTATTTTATTGAACATAATTTCTTTGGATTTATCCATCTTGTTCAAATTTCCTTCTTTTAAAGACTTGATAGTATTCCATTTTATAAAGTGTACCACAAAATATCCATTCCTCGATTAGTAGATACTTTGGTTGTTTCCGTATCTTGGCTATTGTGAATAAGGCTGAAATAAAATCAGAGTATAGATGTCTGTGGAGATCCAGACTTCACTTTTTGATTTGTTTTCATATATAGATAAAGAAGAGCAATTCCTGGATCACATGGTAGTTCTATTTTCTTTTAATTTTTTTTATTTTAAAAAGTAAAACATAAAGAGGGTAGAAGTAATACAGACTTTCAACCAAAAACAGTAAGAAATCAACACTAGTTAACATATTGAATATTGTTATCTTAGAAGAAGTTGCTCAAGGTACAAGATCTAGGCATTAAAAAATGATCAGACAGTCAAATAATGACAGCACAAACTATTCTTTTTGATGAACTAACAGAATTAGTAGTATAGTTACCTATCTTGCACACTTATACATACATACAGTTATATGCATATACCTCCATACATATAATGTTATCTTTTCTTCCATTTCTCCTTTCCCCTATCCCAATTGTTCTTTAATTTTGAACATTTTCTTTCCCTTTCATTATTACAATATCTGTTGTACATTTTGGATCTTATTACTCTTTCAGATTTTTATTATTATTTTTTACATTAAGGAGACAATATGATATTTACAAATGTGAGTCTGCTTTATTTCACTTATAAGTATAGTTTCAAGTTGCCTCCATTTACCTATAAAAGCCACAAGATCATCCTTTTTTATAGCTAAGTAATATTCCATTGTATAAAAATACCACATCTTTTTCATCCATTCTGTGGTTGATGGGCATTTTGGTTGTTTCCAAGATTGACTATTACAAATTGTGCTGCGATAAACATGGGTGCACATATATCACTGTGACATGACACTTTCAATTTTTCTGGGAAAATACCTAGAAGAGTAATAGCTGGATTGAATGGGACTTCCAGTCCTAGTTTTTTGAGGAATCTCCACACTGATTTCCACAGTGACCACATCATGTACACTCCTACCAACAGTGGAGACGTGTTCCTTTTTCCTCACAGCCCTACCAACATATGTTATCAGTTGATTTCTTGATGGCAGCCATTCTTTCTGGTGTGAGATGGAATCTCAATGTTGTTTTAATTTGCATTTCTTGAATGACCAGTGATGTTGCGCACTTCTTCATGTATTTATTTGCCATTTGTATTTCTTCATGTGAGAAGTATGTGTTCATTTCAGATGCCCATTTTTGGATTGGGTCTTTGATTTTGGGGGTCCTGATGTTTTTCAATTCTTCATATGTTCTGGATGTAAGTACTTTGTCTGAGGAACAGTTGGCTAAAATTCTTTCCCATTCTGTGGGTTTTCTTTTCACTTGATTGATGATTTCTTTGAAGTACAAAACCTTTTTAATAAGATGAGATCCCAGTTGTTGATTCTTTGAAGTACTTCTCATGCAGTTTGCCTTTTGTTCATGAACTCTTTGCCTACCCCTATGTCTTCAAGATTTCTACCTACCTTGTCTTCCAGTAGATTCAGTGTTTCTATTTTAATATTTAGATCTTTGACCCATTTTGACTTTAGTGCATAGAGATACACATGGGTCTAGTTTACTAATTTACACTAGTTTACTAATTTACACTCCCAGAGTAGACACTCCAGAAATAAATCCATTCATATATAATCAATTAATTTTCATTAAAAGACCAAAAATGTGCCATAGTGAAAGAATAGTCCTCTAATAAATACATTTTGAAAACTGGATACCCAAATGCAAAAGAATGAAATTAGATGCTTACCATATACCTTACATGATAATCAAATGAAAATGGATAAAATACTTACAAAGAAGAACAGAACTCATAGAATTCTTAGAAGAAAATATTTCCTTGGTATTGGTAATGTTTTTTGATATGTCACTTAAAGCATGGGCAGCAAAAGCAAAAATAAGAAAGTGAGACTCCGTAAAACTAAAATGTGTATGCACAAACAAGAAACAATGAACTAAAGACAAACTATGGATTGGGCAAAAATATTTACAGGTCATTTACCTAGTATTAGGCTAATATCCATAATGTTTTAAAAACTCATACAATTCAATAGCAAAAAACTGGTTAAAATAAACTGGATAAAAATTGGAAAGGGACCTGAATAACATTTTTCCAAAGAAAATGTACAAGTGGCCAACAGTATATGAGGACTTTCACATTAATAATATTCATGAATATACAAATCAAAATTTCAGAGGTATCACCTACTACCTGTTAAGAGGGCTACTACTAAAAAGCAAACAAAAAACCAAGCAAAAAGGAAAAAATCAAATTCTTACAAATTCTTTTATCCACAATGATACTCTCCTAGCTTTCTAAATTATTTTTCATCTCTATTGTTTTTATTTTGTTCTTATGTAACTAACAATATAGAACTATTAAAACCAAAAGTGTCAATGAATTATTAATCATCACATTTTAATGCTCATTTAACTGAGGTATTTGCTAATAAATAGGATTATGATCTTTTTCTTCCTTCTTAAAAAGTGTCTCTTCCCTTGGACTATATGAAAGATTGTATTTTCCAAAGATTGTTGAAGCAGTATGTCAGCTTCTATGTTCTTCTCATAATATAACTTAATATTTGTTTTATGGAGGGGTGTGATCTATTTTCTTACTTGACGTGTGGAGAGATACTATGACCATTGGGACAATAAAGGACAACAAAACTGAGTTATCTGACTTCCACAGTTAACACAAAGGGTGATAGAGTTTATACCTTGCTCTGTGGACTAAGTGATCTTAAACCTATCGACCACACTCCATGCTGTCTGATACATTCAACACTACCATACTATAGAAAGCTCAAACAAGCCCTTGTGGAGAAACCTTGTTCAGTAAACTTAGTGTTTGCTAAAAGGAGCGATCTGCTAGCCCCACTGCTTCAACTCCCAGCTAGCTTCTAGCTGCAGCCACTGTTTGAGTGCAATGTCATGAGAAGTACTCTAGGATTTTGAAGCAAATCTTTTATTGAATGTATGAGTCTGAGAGAGTAAACAGATAATAAGATAATTATTGCTGCTCTCAGCCATTACTGTTGGGGTGATTTCTTGGGGCATGAATAACCAGAAAAGATATTTTCCTATACAAATTTTTGGTCTCTCCCTATGTCCATGGCATTTTTTCTCCATCATCATCATAGCGTCTGTTTCCTCCTGTTCCTCTTAAATACTGGTCCTCACTATGGCTTTATTCCCAACCATCATCCCTTTGCTCTCTACAAATTCATCTGTGGAAATTTACAATATTACTTACATTTTATTGATAGCTGATAAATACAGTTGATAGAGATGTACTCAGCCAAGTGTCTCTTAAGCCCCAGACGTCTATAGCCAACATTGAATAAAGCTTCCTGGAGGGGTACTTGGCTTCTCCAAGCAGGAGTACTAATGACCAAATTTAGCCACATACCAATCATAACTACGAAAGCTAGACAGAATATTTCTAATCTCAGCCCTCAGCTGGGGTAGGAGGATCACAAGTTTGAACCCAGTCTGAGCAAATTAGTGACCGAGTGAGATTCCATCTCAAAATAAAAATTAAAGAGAGAGAGAGAGAGAAAGAGAGAGAGAAGACCAGAGATGTACTTCAATGTGAGGAACCTACATTCATTCCCTAGCACTAAAACAAATGAACAAAAGACTTGACAAAACTTGTCAGACAGTGGTTTTCAAGATGTTGGAGGTGAGGCAACAAAGGAAATATAAAAGATGAGCTCCTTTAGTGCCCTGACTTAGCTTCCATATGAATTTCCAGACTGCAGAGTGGAAGGAAAAAACCCAGGGGAACTTCTGTGGTCTTGCTGCATTGAAGAGATGGAAATATGAGTTGATAATGAGGGCAGATAAAAGCCACACGGCTGCACTACAGAGAAGGAAGTCTTTCCAACCTTTTTTTGAAGACAATTGACTATTTAAAAATAAGCCATACACTGAAACAATAAATACATTGTGAAGTGTAGAACATAGTAAAGGCAAAAATATGGCAATTATTTACCAAGTCTGGAAGTTACTGCATTAAAATTCTGTGTAATTCTTACAGTATAAGTGAAGTTGTAGAATAGCTCTGGAAAACAGAATGTGGTAAGCTACAGATGCACAGTATAAACTCTGAAACTATCTTGAAAAGTGACATCAGTATTTGCTAAATTCTATTTCAAAACTGAAACAAATACATTGCCAGGGATGAAGAGGGTCATGTCACAAAGAGTGTCTAGAAATCACAAATGTTTCTAGATCAGTGGCAATGCTTCAAAATACAGAAAGCAAAAACTGATAGAAATTCAAGGACAAAATACTAACCCACAAATATTGTCCAAGATTTCAACACCTCTCTCTTAATAGTACAAATAACTTTAATAATAGTATGGAAGATTTGAACAACTATATCAAACACTTTACCTGACATTTCATACCAACCAGCAATCACAAGAAACATTATTTCTGGTAACAAGTAAAACATTTATCAAGACTGACCATTTATAGATATAAGATAGTCACAATACATTTAAAAGCATTAAAACACACTATGTATATTCTCAGGATCCAATCTGAGAACACCTGTGTACAATTAAACTGGAGATAGATATCAGAAAAATACTTGGAGAAATCTCAAATATTTGAAAATTAAACCACGTACTCTAGAAATGCAAGTGTCAAGTATGAAAAAGAAAAACATAGAATCACACTTGCAGCATGCTTTTAAAGAATAATTGCTTTGTCACCAAGGTCAGGAGCAAGGTACAAGTCTTAACATTTCTAATCTGTATGGTACTAGAATCCTTGAGCAGCACGATCCTCCAAGATATTTTCAAAAATCCATCCAGGACAAAGATGAATAAGTAAAAACATCTACGTGTGCACATGGAAATGTAAAGGATCTAGAATAAGCAAAACTGTTCTGAGAATTTGGAGACTAAATCTGGAGACTACCAGACTTCAAATATCATTATGAATTTATAGTATGCAGGAAAGTGTGTTATTGATATTCAAATAAATAAGTAGGTCATTACAATAGAATAGACTCAAACATGTATGATCAATAACTTTTTAAAAATGAACATATATAGAAGATTCAGCTGTAAAGGGATTGTCTTTAAACAAATGGTACTAGAACAACCAGATATCTATAGAGGAAACAACTAGAGGAAAATTCTTTAACCTATACCTCATAGTATGGGCAGAAATTACTTCACAATGGGTCATAAATATTCAATTAAACCCAAATTTCTAGAAGGAAACACTGGAAAATCTTTGTGATACTATAGGGAAAGAAGTTTGACAAGACACTAAAAACATAATCCATATACACAAGCAATTGATAAAGATGACTTTGCAGATGCTAAAACTTAAGTTCCTAAGAGAACTGAAATGCAAACAAGAGAATGGTAGAAAGTATTTGCTGGCCATCTCTGTGATAAATGACTTACATTCAGAATAAACGAGTACTCTCAAATTCAAGCACTAAAGTAAAAATAAAAATAGGGACAAAATATTTTAACATACTGTCTCCCAAAGAAAATATATAGATGGAAAATAAGCACCTGAAATAGTTACCAGACAAGTCCAATTAAAACCACACTAATATACTGATAACTTACCTAAAAAGAAGGGGGGAAATGACCACACCAAATGTTGGTAAAAATGTAGAGGAACTAGAACTGTCACAAAATCTGATGAGACTGTAAATGTTAGAACCACTCAGAAAACAATTAGATTGTTTAAAATGTTCAATGTATACCTATGATGTGTGATAAAATACAATGGATTTTTAAATTAAAATAAGGCATAAATTATAAAACACATTTCCATTAACCCCGCTCAAATTATACCTTCACACTTCAAAAACAATTAACTCGTTATTCCTAAAACTTTCATAAGCAGTTCCAGAAGTGCTCTTTCATGACTGGGTTTTTGTGGCTGCCTGGATGTCCTGAATTGATTCAAAACATTTACAGCAATTTCTGGCAAATAAAGACTTTCTGGTGTGTCCTCTCCCAGCCAACTCACCATTTCTGGCACTGTGTCTTCTGTGTCTTCCCCAAAATCAAAATGACCACAAAATGATCACAAAAGGTAAAAGTGTTGAGTCAGCTCAGGTTATTCAGGCAGCCAGGGCAGAGCAACTAATGACCCTCGTGAAAGATGACTTCCAGAACTGCTTCAGAAAGTGGCAATAATGATGGGAGAAGTGTGATTGAAATAAGGAGAAGTATTTTGATGTTGATCACTGGCCATATATGTCTTTTACAGTAAAACATATTTTAGGGAAATCTAAACATTCATGATTCTTTAACACACCTGACATGTTATATTACATCAATTCTACTCCCAGATATTTACCCAAGATAAGATGCAAGATAGTATGTGATTACAAATTATTCTACATGATTTCTCATAGCAGTTTATTTGTAATAGCTGAACATGGAGCAAAACCGAAATATCCATCAACACACAAATAAGTGAATTTTGGTGTAGGCTTATGACTGACTACTATTCAGCAACAAAAATAATGAACTACAGAAGCATGCTCGAACATGAATAATTTGGAAGGTCCTCAGCATCAGGAACATTTCTGTGGTAATGGTTTCATACTTATACACATAAGCAAACCCAAATTTAAAGTGTGCATTTCAAATATGAGTACTGTTTGTCAATGATGCTTCAGTAAACTTGTTTTTAAAAAAGGAAATAAGAACTTTTAGGGAAATCCCATTTCGATTTATGACTTAACTAAATGTGAATTTTCAATGAGTGTCCCTCTGTCTGTTTCCATGCTTGTCAGTTTAGAAGACTATTTTGTCATTACACAGCTTGTTGTTCTTGTTTCAGTATTAAATGTGCTAATCTTTGTTGACTTCTTAAGGTGACTGAAGCACAGAATGAGAATTAGTGATTAGCAGACAAGGGAATGAAGGCGGGGGAGGAAGGTGCAAAGGAGGTTAATGAAATAGATTTGATCAATATATGTCACATGTGTGTATGAAAACACCACATTGAAACAATACTAACAGGCAAACATAAACATTTTTTAAAAAGATAGTTAGTAACTCATTATTAACTGGACTTAGTATGTAGAAAGAAGAGACAGCTTTCTCCCCTTCATGTGAATCACACCTCTCTCTAATTCAGTGGGATTCTATTTCTTCTTCCAGTCCCTTGGAACTATAGAAGGGATTCAGTCTGAAGCTACAGGTATTCATATTTAGAATAGCTACATGCTTGGCAATTTAGAAATTTCTTTGAAACACATTTTGATCTTTTATCTTTGGAAAATACAATGCCAAAGACATTTTTCTAACCCTTCCAAAGACATTTACCAGGTTTTCTCATTTATTTTCTGTCTAGATTCTATGCAAGTATAGAGCACATTAGCTCAATACAATGCATCCTCAATATCCTTGCAAATAATGGGTCTCACAGGTTTTCAATTGCTAGTTATTTCTAAGACACCTTATTGTTTGTAGGAATTTTTCATTCTGGAATTCTCTCCATTTTGACCATCTCCTGAGTACCATAAACTAAGTTTGTAATGTAAATTTCTTTGGAATGAGCACTTCTTGCAAAACAGAAAATATCAGAAAGCTTAAGATGTGTTTTAGTCCAACTCATATTGCTGGCAATAACTGAGATTTTGGCCATACTCTTTATTAACAATATCACTGAGCTGAAATGCCGTATCCAACAGACCAAGCTAAGCATGCTTAGTTTTTTATTTAGTGGAACTGAAAGCAGCGGCATTTAGAATTGAATGGCTCCCTGAGCTCTCCTGCAAATATATAAAAGGCTGTTATAAATAAGTTAGAAGTGGATGGTTCCCATTTGTCAGAGAGGGCAGCCTAAGTGAGGGCTGCAGCAGGGAGAAAAGGAGGAAAATACCAGGAAATCCTTCGTAAGTAGAGTGAGTTAATCATTCAAAAGATCTTCTCAGGGAACCTGGGGAGATGTTTAAGATTATGAGTAATATTTTTTTTTTGAGAGACACAGAAAGAAAAAGATACATCTTTTCCAAGATTAGATGCAAGGTTTTGTGACTTGAATCTCTGGTGTTACAAAAACTGTAACACAAGCACACTTGGAGCCTAAAAGTGTGTGCACCCACGTGTGTGTGCTTCTTTGTGTGCACGTGCTGCTGGGGGCTGTGGAGTAGTATTTACAAGGGGTGAGGAACCTGTATAGTGTGCAAGGTTCCACCATCCAGGCTCTATGCACCTCTTTTCGTATGGTGCAGTTCTAACTTCTCATACCCTATACTAACAATCCTGCAACATCAGCAAGACCAGCTGCTTCCTACCTCTTGAACTCACACCCTCTCATGCATGGGAAGTCATAGTTTTCTTTTTGTGCTCCCCCTCTTTATTTAATAATCCTGCCGATGTTGCACTGTCTAAGGTTTCTTCTCCATTTCCTTTGCTTGACATAAGAACCCCATTGTCTAGGGCCCATAGCATGTTAGACTTCTGTTGCAGACACTTGAGCCGAAAGAAGCGTGGGGCTTGGTTTTCTCCAGATGAAAGCTCTCACAAGCGGGTGTCATATTTTACTTCCCTGTGCTTCACTGGCACTAAGACAGTATGTCTTACTGTAGTTGGTGTTCTTTGTAGGCTTACAGAAGACTAAATAAATAAATGAATAAAGAAAGCATCCTGGGATTTCAAGAGGCCAGAAACAAATACAGCCCTTCCAGGGCCGTAATGAGCTCATCCTGGCACTGGAGACACAGACAGTGGTTTTCAGTCTTGGTCTCTGGCAGCTCCTGCTGCCCTGGCTTCCAGCCTCTGCACGTCCCTGGGCCAACTCTGAATTGTTGGGGAGTCTGCCTGGGCAGTCATCCGGCTGCCCTAAGAAAGTGTCCAATAGTAGAATGAATCAGCAGCAGGGACTGAGTGGAAATTATATGATTGAAATAAGATGGTCAAAGAGATGCTAAATCCGGGCAGACAAAATAAGGCAATTGAAAATTCAAGGGGAAAATGTAAGAAAAATTTCAAAGGAAAATCTATAAAGAAAAGTACTTCAAAAATTTGGAAAACTCAAGAGATAAAATATATAGTGTAAGTTACCAACCTCGGTTATTTTAAAGGAAAATGAATTTTTTAATTAATTCTTTGATGGAATTTATCATATAAGGAATTAGTCCAACTGACTTTTTTTTTAAACCTTCTTTCATGCTATAACAATACCCAAGTTATTTTGAAAAGAATAAAATTCTCTGGAAATATGTGGTCATGGTAGAATCAGCCTCACTTAATGTTTATGACCACACCTTTCCATTATGTCTGGATTTATAATGGGCCGTTTATAAATTCCTAAATTTAGTGATTTGCAAAAGCAATGTTTTTTCCTATCGTGCCTTACAGACACTGACTGGGGTCAGTTTAAGGGCCTCACTTGGGCCTTTCTTGCGATTACAGGGAGAGCGTGGTTGGGCTGGCACTTTCTAAGACAGACCACTAACCTGTCTGGCACCAGCATTGATAAATGCTAAACAGGAAGAGAGGCTGGAACAACCTCCACCCTTTTCTCATACCATGTGGTTTTACCTGCATGGTAGATTTAGTTTGAAATCTTAAATGGTGGTTCAGATTTCCAAAGCTGTGCACCTCCCACAGGGTGGAAATGTATTTCTTTTCCTCCTCAGAAAGCTTGCAGCATGCCAAACACCACATCTGTCTATGGAGATAATCACTAAGACTCAATTCCCAGGGCAGGCGGAAAACACCCCACAACTATATAGATGGACTGTTTAAGTCATCATATACATTTTCAAGTACAGATTAAAACACAGGCACACACAAACCCAGTTCCTTACAACCTTTCAATTACTTGGGTCTCGTGAAGATTCAGCACGATTTAGACATGCTTTGAGAACCACTCGTGTCTTGCTAATATGCATGACCTCCATAGACATTTAAATGAAACTTTATCGAGTGAAAATGGCAATAAATTAGAATGAGATAATAACTTCTCCGTTGTCTATTTTTAGAGGGACTAATTCTTAGAGAGATTTCATAAAGCGCATATGATTGCGATGGGATTGAGCTGCTCAGGCTGACATTCTATCACAGGCAGAGGTTGCTTAGGAAACAGAAAGTGCCAACTGTTTTGCATCCAGGGGCTTGTTTGATGGGATAACTGATTTCTCCTGGTCTCTGTTCTCTATTTACTGCTGCAATATCTCTGGCCAGATTCCCGCATGTAGACTTTCTATTTATGCCTTATTTTCCACTCCCTTTAGAAAAAAACGACTGAAGCTGCTATTGCTCTGCTTCAAATCAAAATAAAACCATGAAAACCAAAGCAGTCAACTGAATTACTTATTTAAAAACACTCTAGCAAATAATTGTGATTCATTGATACCACCACAGATGCCCAATGTCAGTCCTTTCTCCTCTGTTATTGAGAATTCTCCTTTCCATCTGTTTCTGTGTTTTATACGAGAGATACACTGTATAACTCTTTTGTACTATAAATATATCTGTGACTTACCCAGAAGAAGAACATTTTGCACCCCTGAAAGAACCTCCTCCTGGAGGTGATATCTGCAGAATATGGATTACCCTGCAGATGTGTATTTAATCCAATGATTTAATTAATTAAAAACAATTAGAGATTCCACTATCATTTGAGAGATATACATTTTAATTACAGACTTTTCGATTTATTTGTAACACACCCAAGTAATAGTGTGCACATTCCTCAATATCTATTCCTAACACCTATGGGGCTCCATAAACTCTTATATGTAGGGATACTTCAACCACCAACCAAAGTAATGTGGGAAACAAAGAGGCATTTCACGTAGTTTAGACACTAGAATATTGTAAGTGAAAGCCAGAAGCAATGCTTAGAAAGAAAGCTTTGAGAAATAAGGGAAATAAAAGTCATCATTTGGTGTTCATAACAAGACCAACTCAGTAAACTACTTTATTAACCTGAATAGTGATCCAGGAGGAAAACACATTTTCCAAACGGAGATACTTGCCTTTCCAAAGAACTTTCCTTCCCAAGGTTTGCCTTTCCAAGGCAAGTCTACTCCACACCTTCACTCTCTCCCTTTTCCTCACGCAGGAAATCTAGGCAGGAAAGGTGACTAGGAAAGGGAGCTAAGACAGGTGGTAAGTGTCCCACTATAACACGTCCTGAATGGGCGCAGAGCACGTGTATCATCAGAAAGCCCATGTCTGTGCCGTGAGGGATGAAGGAGACCTGAGGCTTCCTTTTGTCTCTCCTGCAGAAGATGTGGGCACTGGCCAGAGACCGTCGAGCTATGGATGTGTAGTGTTCTTTGTTCCATGGCGAGGCGTGCAGATGTGTGATCTGATAGATCCTTAGAGTATAAACACATAGAGGTAAAGTCTTGGGTGGCGCTGACCATTTTTAGAAAGTTCTATTTAAAATTTTACAGTTTGACTGTGCAGCTGAATATGGAAGAATTTAAGTGTAAATGAAGATGAGGATGACATAAACCAACGCGCTGCTGGCCTCTGTGGCCCACCCCCGGGATCCCCCAGTCCACTTGGTGGGAGCATCGCATCCCCCTCCGGCCTGGGCCTCCTCCTCCTCCTCCTCCTCCCTCACACCAGCCAACACCCGCGCTCCCTTCCTCCTTCCCTCCGTGGCCCCAGTGCAGCGATTTGCCCTGTGTGTGCAGCTCATGCAGAGGTGGTCTGCCTTGTTCTTTGGCCCCCCTGGCCCCTGTCAACGAAATCGTGAACTTCTGAGCCCTGGAGCAGGGCGTCTCCATCAGGTTTTCACCCCCTCATAAGCAACAGCCTCTGTGCATTTCTGAAATGTGTTTGAAGCATGGAGGGAAGGTGGCCAAGGATTCTAAATTAGTTTAACAGTTTTAACAATTTCTGCACAATCCTCCTGGGATTGTGACTGCGCTATCAGATCCCGATGTGACAATTCACCCTCGCAAGACCCTGCACTGTGCTCTGGAAGCAGAAGCATTAAAGTCAACAGGGCCACGTCCCCAAGCTCTTTGGTTAAGGCAGGTCTATTCCATAACCGCACTCTCCCCCTTTTCCTCGGGCAGAAACTCTAGAGGAGAGAAAGCTGATGGGCCGTATTTCAAAGACAGCATCTGTATTTAGCACAGTCCCAGTGGTATTTTTATGACTGTATTCATGCCATCCAAGGGGCAGTCCTTGGCGGCCAGGATGGAATTTGTCTCATTTGGTATCACCAGGCACTATGACTTCATATAGTATTCCAGAATTCGGATATACTGTCATGTGGAAAAATGATAAAGTGATTTATGCTCAATTTTGCTGTTAGGGAGAAATGCAAGGGCTGTCAGTCTGGTCTTGAGAGCAAATGAGTTACAGTTCATGAGGCAGCTCAATAAGTCTATCATTTCCCATCAGCTCCCATCCCTGACAGCCAAGATTTACTAGCTGGGGAAAGGGACGGAGGCTGTGATTCGGTGCAAGGTGAATCAGCACTCTCATTCTATCAGCCCGGCTCATACACATGAGAGGCTACCATGAATATTGGATGGGAGTGTCTTCCCCAAAATGCTTGGGAAACACAGCATGACTCTCTTCCACTTGCCAGGAGCCTCTCCACTCTCCCTGTGCATGTTTTTGAAAAATGACCACTTGTAAACCATGGGGGCATCTGGGATTCTTTGTTATTGTCGCTCCAGCTGGTGGAGTGTTCCCCTTGGCAATTCGTGCATGCCATCTGCTAAGACATCATCTTCCATTTTCATAGGGTGAGATAGAAAGTCCCTTGTCCACTGAGATGCTCCACACATTACATCTGTCATTATCCATCTGACGGAGTAGCCGTGAACGTACAACCTTCCATCCCTCTGTAGGCTCAGAGAAACTGACTTTGATCTATGACTTTACCTTGTGTTTGCCAGATAAGCAAAAGATGTCAAGGTGGGGATGGATTTGAAGTCTAAAAATCAATCTTGTTGATTTTCTCTGAAGTAGAAAAACATAGCTTTGTAAAATTCTAATGTAAGCTTCTTTTCCCAAGACACTTATTTCCAAGGTAAGGGGACTTCATGGGAGGAGGGGTGGACTCACCTCAGTGCAGTTCATATAAATTGGTTTTATTTTTTTTTTTTTGAAAAAGGACATGTGACAGTTGCTCTTTGAAGATAGGCAAATATTTTTTGTGAATAACTTATGGAAAATTTAGTATTTATTTTGCATTTAAAGTCATCTGTAAAACAAAAAAAAAA